>JBBMKC010096098.1:0-16746 GCA_037834085.1 Bipalium vagum | reverse complement strand
ATATAGTGGACAGAAAAAAAAGTATATTTTTGGGTTCAAACCTGACCTTCCATTGACTAGCTACTACCATAAATATTCTTTTTTTACATGTTATATTTTACTGTTTTTTACATATTTTCTACATGTTATTATTATTGTTTTTAAAAGAAAAGAAGAAAATTTAAGAAATTTTTTTAGTTTTGAATTCTGGTATTTTTCAAAAGCTAGACGAATTTAAATATAATTTTGATAGTCAAATAATTGCAAAAGTCTTCCTTGATTGAAAAATAGTAAAACAATATGTAAATATGAATAAATTAATAAATTATATAATTAATTAATTAAAAGTGTAAAAATTATTATTCTAAGAGTTGGATACTGGAAGTTTTTAAGAGAAGGCAACAAAATATTAATATAAATGAATAATAGAGGAAATTTTTTAATTCAAAAAAGAAAGAATAACAGATAAAACTTTAATTAGTAACAAAACAGATAAGGAAATTATTGGATGAAACAAGAAAGTTGCTGTTTTATGAAAATCAGGCAGAAATAATAGTATAAAAGGAGAATAAGGACGTAGGAAATCAGAAAAAATATAAATCTTTATATTATCAGAAATTAAAGCTGAAATTAAAGAATTTAAAAAATAGCGATTATTGTTCATCAACCCACAACAAATTCAAAATCACGATATCACGATATTGTAAATTAATATTTTATTTTAATAAAAATAAAAGTTTTTAAAATAATTCGTTTTCTCAGTAATTTAAAATAATAAATTCGAACAACCATTGAGCAACCTTCGCCGTTAAGTCCTAAAATCACAGTAAGCTTCACTTACTTACATCACTTTTTAGGATCTTAACAGATGTATCATTTTTAATAAATTATGTTTGGTATGATAATCAGCAGCTCGGAACTATTAGCGTTCATGTTGTTACCAGATCAAGTTGTGTTTGCCAGGATGATGGGAGAAGTTATACACATTTATAAATATACAATAGTGATTGTCCAGTTCAGAAAAACAGGTGAATGCACAAATGAATTACCAGTCATGTGGGATAACGAAAAGCGTTATGTGGCATCAATGACTAGGATTTTGTTAGAGAAGGAATCGAAACCCCAGATTTTAAAAAGTGGATCAGTCATGTCACCGATATATAAAATTAGAAAAATATGTAGATATTACGTTACCAGATATGAAGAAAACAACCTAAAAGGCTGCAGCGATTAAAGATTGAAAGCGATTTAAAATTTAGCATTTATTAATAGAGGGGTTGACATGAGGTGAACTTTAAACTAAGCAGGATATTGAAGAAACTCAGAAATATGTTGAGGCTCACCTAGTGAATGCTAGTTTCATTTGAAGAAAAGCACATATAATTGGTATGTTTAAAAAGTTTCTGGACAAGCCTAATAAGCATATTAATTTTTAAAAAATTGGTATATCATTAAAAATTATCAGTGTGTGGTACTTACTAAGAAGGAATACATTCGTGTGTGTTTATTTTATTGATCTCCACATTTAAATATGTGCTTGTCTGATGAGAACCTTTCAAAAGTTGAATATTGCAGTGCCATTAGATTCTAACTTGCTAGGCCAATCCTAACAGGAGATTCTGTTCAATCTTTCAACAGCTTATAAGATAAGTGCCATTCATACTATTCTGGGTATCAGAATTTAAAAGGGGACACCAATCTGTGCATGATGAAGAAAGAGATGTTTGTCCATCAACATCAAATAATGAGAAAATTAATAACTTGAGAAATTGATTCAGGAGAATCGACGAATGACTATTGCAGGTTTTGCTGAGAATCTAAAGTTATCGAGAGGATCTGTGGAAAGTATAATAACGAAAGATAGAGTAAAATTATTTTAGTAATCCTGGGCTAAAAGATCACGACCAGCCAACAAATTCAATTGCAATTTCTTTTTGTTCTAAACAATCAAAAAGAAATTACATTATGTATCTGAAAAAGCCATTGGAAAATTTGAAAAACTTCAGAAATATGTTCTAAAAAATGGTTTGATCACATCTAAAAGCGTGTTGACTTTAAAGACGCTTAATTTAAAAACTGGTTTATTTTAAAGTACTAGATTTAAAAAACTTTTCAATCGTTAAGTACTAATAATTATTATTTTTATATTTCTTACATCTACACTAGAAAGCAATTAGATTATTTAATTGTAAATTTTAATAATTAAAAATATAAGGATTATTATATATAAAAATTATAATATAATCATATATGATAGTTTGAAATACAAAATATAATATTTGAGTCTGTTACTCTTATTACTTAACATTTAAGCCGAATCATTAAATTTGTTTAAATTTAGCATTACTAATTTATAATTAGTAATTCATAAGAATAATTGAATAATCAGTGATTGCTATGTCATATAAATATGAAATTTCAGATTTTATCGGAGGAGGAACCGGTGGTAATGTGAGGTAAGTAGTTTATTTAATTTTCAGCTATGGTATCATATTTTTCAAAGTCGTGGTATATATAAATTAAATGGTACTGAAGTGGCTCTTAAATGTATAAAATTATCTTATCCGAGGAAAGATCAATTCAAAAGACTTTATCGTGAAATAAGTATTCTTAAGCATTTAAACAGTCGATTTGTATGGTAGTTTTTTTATGAAAAATAATTTATATTTCACAGAACCTTACATTATTGGATTTATATTCAAAATATGATAATGAAAAATTAACAGAAGTGTTAGTTTTTAATATTTATTTTTGTAAAACTTTATTTTTTCAGTGTATTAGTTCTTCCTTTAATGCAATATGATTTGAAATTTGTCATCGGAAATTATAATCTAATTTATCAACAGATTATTCGAATATTTTATCAGTTATTGATGGGATTAAATGTAAGTGACGTATAATAATTTTATTAGATAAATATATAATATTCGCTAAAAGTTATTTTCTACCTCATTATTCTTATTTTTCATTTAATATAAATGACTTATTTCATATTGATGAAAACTAAATTTATTTCTAAATGTCTTAAATCTAATTTATACAATGTGGTTTTAAGAAACCTTAATAAATTACATTACAATATAATATATGAACTAACTGCTTATTTCGATTGCATTTGAAAACTTCAATTATTTCATTGGAACTCTAAGAAAAGTATGCTTTGAAAACTTAAATAAAAGAAATTAAATTTTAAAAAAGATAATTATATTGATATTTGACTAATGATTATAAATAACGTTTATCTATTTACTCTCATTTAATAATCCATCAATAATCGATAAAATATTTATATTAATAGAAGTTCTAATAATTCAATATTTTAAATGTAATTGAACTAAGTAAACTTATATAATTGACGGTTAACAATTGTTTGTCCTTGTTGGATTATTACCTGTCAGCATGGTCGTATTTTGATTCACATAAATTATTAACATATTCCATTTATTACAAGTTAAGAATGTTATAATTAAGGTTTGAAGTTGATAAGTTTTTTTAGAAAATTGAATAAATAAATCTATCATTTTAATTTAATTTTTACAAAATTTTTTAAAACATTAAATTAAAAATTCGATATTTATTTCAACATATACATGAATTTTAAAACTTTATTGTTTCATTAATATTTTTGGTAAACTGAAGAGCTAATTGTGTACAAAAAGTTCAAATATAATATTTTTTTATTCTGAATCAAAAATTAGTTTATTCGATTTTACTCGATTTATTCATATTAATTTTAATATTATTTTCTAAATGTACCAGACTGAACCGATTAAAAGTATACTACTTATAGAGAGGTTGATTAAAAATGTCATTTTTTTAAAGTAATTAACGACACAAAATGCGTAATAACGATATTTTTTATGGACCCCCTCTATATACCTTATATATTTTCAACTTATGAATTTTATAAACGGATGTCACGAGAAGATTAATTGATATTAGTGATTTTTAATAAAATATCTGTTTCATTATTAAATAAATTTATAAAAAATATGTAAATATTCCCCCTGCTTGTATTCATGCCAGACTTTGTGTTTCATAACGTTGTTGTCGGTCGGCGCATCGGAGTTACCAGGCACTTGATGGATAGGTCTCAATGTCTTGCTTTAGATACGTACCCGGATTGATAGGTTTTTGCAGTCAGTAACATCCCACAGTCAGAAAATTAGACAGTTAAATCAAAATAATTCTAAATAATTTTTAAAATCTATGTTAAAAAACTTCAAACCTATTGAAAGTAATATATATTAAAATACATCTTATAAATTGAATATTTGTGACATAATAATGAAAAATGTCATTTGAACTATTCAATTATATGGTAAATAATTTTAAGAACAATTACCATGTTTTTTTGGTTATAAGCTAAAAGGTTAGTAAATTTTTATATCTGCTCAAATTTTAGTTACATTTTACTAAGCTACTTTCTTAATAAATTATGATTATTAACTGAGTTATTTTATTAATATTCTTATCTTATCCTTATTAAACTTTAAGAATAACAAGTACATTATAGTACCTAAGGTAATATATACAAATATCTTAAAATATCAATTATAAGAAAATTTTGAGATGATTATTATGTCAAATAAAAAGCGAAGGCCTTATAAATTGCAATCAAAACTGTAAGCTGTGAGTTATGGTCTAAGTTCATCAAATTCAAAGGCTATTGAGAACTTTGGAGTTCATTAAAGTTTCATTATAGGAAGAAAAAAATAGAAAGATGTCATGAAATTGAAAAGAATAGAAACAAAAGGAGAATTCGTTGGATCAATGGGAAATACCGGAGGTTTATTTAAAGGAGTGAATTTTGAAATTAGGGGGAAAATTTTTTTAGTTTATAAAATATCAATTTTCAGGAACCTCGATCAAAATTTTAAAAGATCTACACTCTGGATTCTAGTTTTATGAAAGAAACAAGATAACTGCACGCGTTATTATTTCAGTTAGTCAGATAATTCCCAAAGTTTGGGCTTTTCACGGGTTTCCTCGATTGAGTTCACTTAATTCTGTCTTTTTCTTAGACATTTTTGCATTATTGTTTTGATTTATTGTTGATTTGGGATCAATTCCGTGAAATAGGACCAATTATTTAATCCTATTCTTCTGATCTTTAAAAATTAACACAAATAAACCAATTTGCTGATGTTATCGATTCGATTTTTGAACTTTTTTCATTATCTGATCCTGCTAACGCTTTTCCAGTTGTCTCCTAAGTTTTTTCCTGGTTTATTGGTAACTTTTCCAAAAAAAAAGAGTACTCTAATTTTTGTTATTTGGAAATTAAAAACAAATATATCAGTGTGAATAAAATTTATTCTAAAATAAGAGAGCTTGGTTCAAGAATTCAATATTATAAATATATTGAATCATAATATGGATAATGGTTTTTAGATTTGGGATTGATACCAATATGTAATTCGTAAACCAAATCCACAAATTCAATAAGGTCGTACAGCAAGCAATAATTATTATATCATATCTTACAGGACAATTATTAAATATACAGAGATAATTTTCATTTCATTTTTATTATTTAGTAAAATTAGAGATTCTTCTAATTAATATTTTAAATTTTCTTATCACTTAATATCTTAATGAAAACTTAGTCGCTGGTCAAACATCATTCGCTTTAAAAACAGAAATGTTTTCAATATATTTCTTTCTGGATTGTAAAATAATCCACTAATCTAAGTGAGTTTTATATATTAATGTTAATTTTCTCAAAATCTTCTCTTAAAATGTTATATTTTATTTATTATCGAGATATTTTCTAATTATTTTTAAATTTTTAAAGGGTAATTATTTTTATTTTCCTTTTATACATAAGTTGGCTGCTGTTTGATGTTCTGAATCTAGTATTTGACAAAACATTTAAGCCTTGAAAAAATATTTTAAAATTAATTATCGTTGATATCAACACACTTGAATATCCTAGAAACATGTTTTACAGTATAAACTTTATAAAGTGTATTGGATTTATTATTATAACCATTTAGAATTTAATTGTAAGTACTGATTTTGACTTAAGATATGAATTTTCAATATTCCGAATCATATTACTAAGAGTAAATTCAGAACTATAGTCGAATGTTACCTTAAATGAAAGAGAACAAAATGATTGGGATAAAATTCCGCATTATACTAAGCAAGAAATAAATTTTTGGTTCGTCTGTTGATAACTAACATTGCCTTGATGAAGAATAATTTTCTAATTTAGACCAATTCCAATTTCACAGATGAATTCTGATAGAAAATAATATATTATTCATTGATGAAAGCTCTTCAATTTAAGTCCACAGTTACCAGTGCTTTTTAATCGAAATGAAATTTACTCGGTTTTCTATTAGTCCGAATAATTTTTAGTAACTTATTCACAGGATAGTTTCTTAATATTCAGGTTGTACAAATGAATATAGGTTTGTCATTAGTGACAATATTGTGGACTTATTCTGAACGATTTATAATGTAATCTTTGAAAATTTCTTGACACCATCTAACACAGCTTTCTTATGATAATTTATTAAATTGGTTAATATTCCTATGTATATAATTATACTTCACGCCAATAAAAATAACCGATATATTCAACTGTATGACATGTCGATATTCATGAATTGTTTAAAGTGAACATTTTTCAATTCAAATTCTTTTTATAATAATATTTATCTAATTGCTTAAATGCCTACTATTATTTAACATAGACTTTATTAATAAATAAGAAAATATTTACTTCTATTAATAGTACAGATGAACTCTTATAGTCTTCATTTTTTTCTTCAAAATTATTCAAAAACAATTTCGTATGTCAACTATCAGTAGGCTGAATTAAATTTTAAATATTTTATTTTAAACCAAAATAATTTTAACATTTAAAAAGATTTATATTTTTAATTATAGTACCTCTACGATTGTTGTATTATTCACCGGGATCTGAAACCATCAAATATTGGGATAAATGATAACTTGGATTTAAAAATTCTTGATTTTGGACTTGCTAGAGACAAACAAGATGATCTAACAGATTATGTTGTCACAAGATGGTATCGGCCTCTTGAAGTTTTCTGTATATCTCAATACACTATGGCTGGTTAGCTGATTTAATTAATAATAACAAAATAATTTACTGTTCTTTATATTTAATATATATAATTTGTATATAATTTATCATTTCCCCATATAACCCTTGGCTTATTAGAAATGTTATTTTTTAAAAATTTAGCTTATTAAAGGATTGCGGTTTTTTAGTAGAAAAACTATAGATAAACAAATTTTCTAGATTTGCGTCCAAAAGATAATCAAGGTGATCAACCAAAAAAAAGATAATAATAATAATTAAGATAATTAACAACTCATTAAAGATCCACGAAAAAACTTTAAAAGTTGCGATAAATATTCAATATGGATAAAATTTCTCAGAAAAATAAGTATTCAAATTGAGAAAACTCAAAAAGTCGTAAAACAGTTGAATTTTCATTTTAAACAAACAGAATTTATGCATCAATATTTGTAATGGTAAAAGTGCATGTATGTTTGTAGATTGTAGGATACTCTTAAAACAAAAATTTTTCAAAAAAGATTCATCAAATTTTTCATAAAACTTTCCTATTTCTTTACAACTGTGGTGCCTTGCGCGAACTTTTCCATTTTTTTCAAAAATCTTTACTAGATAGTTTAAAAATATGACCTTTTAAAAGATGCAAAAAGTTTTTGTAAGTTCACTCAAAATGTCGACGTCCTTAATTCTTCTAATTTTACATAAATGATGAAAAATACATTAACTGAAACAAGAATATTGGATTTTTGATGATCTGTTTGTTCAAAATAATTTAAGAAATTGTAATACATTATTAAATAAGAAAAATATTATTATGTATTATGTCTAAGTAATTTTTCTACTAGTTTTCTTAAACTTTTCCGGTATTTTTTATTGCTTGTCTACTTGATGGTTGGGTGAAAAATGTTGCTTCTATTTGCAGATCAACTCCTTAAGATTTTCAAAATTGGCATTTCACAGAATAACTTGAATTTTTATTCCATGGGAAAACTAGTAAACATTACATTTAAAAATTATTTAAATGAATTATTATAATGATTAGAAGTTGTAGAATCATGTATTAAAGACTAGTTAAAACTGTTCTTTATATTAAGCCGAAACCTAAATTTTCATTTAATGCTGCATTTAAGTTGCACTCTTTACAGATGCTCATCTATTCACGGCACACAAAGCAATACTAAATAGTCTATTAGTCATTAACAATTCGTTGCTCGTCCTCAATCTTTCTTTTCTTGGTAGCAATCATAGTTAAATAAATGTCTAAAAATTTTGGTCAAAAATGTAAATTTCAATAATATAAGTCAAATGTTGTCAAATAAAAAACGTAATTATATTTCTAGTGTTTGTAATTAAAGACCCTTTACAAATGGGAAATATTAATATTTAGATTTCTTATTTAAAATTTTAGTATAACTTAGGATTTAAACACCAACCATGAGTACGAGTAACTTAACTAAGTGTACGAAATTCAGGGTCGTCTACCACGCCTGTTACTAGAATAATAAACAAAGCCTAAAGTTTTATTCAAGGTTACTTTCACATGACAGTGTATCTGTCAAAGTGCACATCAGTATTCATTATAAAATTATATGTAAAAATTTAAATCTTAAAATTATTGATCAATAATCGAATTTGTCGAAAATTATAATCGCACAAAATTAACATCAGTATATGGTCTCAACTTTATATGCTGGTCGCCGTAGCTTTTCAACCTTTGTTCTAATTCATATAAACAAATTTTATCAATTATAGTTTCAAAAGAAAATGTCAACATACACAATAAACACCTTGTATTAAAATCTAAGTTTACTATTTAAAATTTGAAACATTTTAAATTTCTAAAATTTAGTAATTTTTAATATTTAATTGTTAGTTTTTTAATTTTTAATTATATAAAAATTATCTTGAGAAGTATAAATTAATAAATTACCTGATAAAAATCAAAAATTATTTAAAATTTTTATTTCTCAATAGTAAATAAGTGTGTATAATTTTAAATTTTAACTAAACTAAGATTTTAGTTACATTATTTAATTCCTTATATATTTATCAAGCTTCAGTATTTAAATAAATAAATATAGTTATCGATTCATCAAATATTAATTTAATTTTGTTAGCAGAGTAGCAGAGTACCATTTGTTTATATAAAAAGTTATTATTATCCTAATTTTATTTTGGACCCAAAAATAACTAAATTTAACTCATATAATAATTTTTGTTTTAATCATTAGTTTACTTTTTACGATAAACTTTAGGTTTTAAAGCTTTTTTCCTTTTTGTTTTGTGTCTGTAAGATAAATAGGATGGATTCTCTTTTCATGGGTAATTTTAAACTGGTATGAAATATATCTCAATTTTGTTGAGTATTATGACTAAAGATAAGCCAATTTTTACTTCAAATTCAGTTTTTTTGTTTTTTTTCTTTCAAATATTTATTTTTGCTTGGAATATTAAGTCAATGACTTTCCGTTACTATTTTTAGAAATTCAAATATTTTATATTTTAAATGTACAATTTATGTATCTTAAATTTCTTCAGATTTTTAAAATTTGAATATTGTTATTGATCATACTTGTGATTATTGACTTTTTCCGTGAATAATTTAATTTATTTTCTAATTTTATTTAATGATTTTGTTTTTTTTAAGTAAAAAGAAAGAAATTTTATTTAAAATTTGGAGACTTTGGGTTGTCCAAACATATTCTATGAAAAATCATAATAATACAGTTTATTTATCAAAACACACTACTTATATAATTTAATTATCATTTGATTACTTTGTACATTTGTATTTTATTATTTATTTATCTAAAAAGTTATTGTTATATAGATTTGAATTACTACTAGAGCAACAGTTTTTAATGTTAAACTTAAAACTAGCCATCAGAAATATCTGCTTATTATCTTTTACTTTTTCAAAATTGATTTGTCAATAAGAGAAAAGGTTAAAGTTAAGGTAAATATTTATCAGTTTCTGACTAGGTCTTTTTAATTATTCTTTTTATATTTCAACGATTTTTTTCTTTACTGATTCTATATTAGTCTTATATTTAATAATTAAAATATTTTAATTTGGATATTTTGTTTTTCAAATCTATTACAGTATTCTTTTTCCAGTTATTAACAGTCCTAATACCTTAAATTCATCTTGTGAATATTTGTTGAAAGGTAAGACTGGAAAATCCATATTTTTCTAAATTTTTTCGTCTTTTAAAATTATTCAAGAAATCATTTTAGAAATCTCAGTGAAAAATATATTTAAACATTTTATTTAATAAATTTTTCTTCAATAGATAATATTAGTTAATATTATAGTTTTACACCTTAGTATAAAACAAAAGATATCATATTTGATCCAATACACGTATAGTGGTCACAAAAGTCAATCAATAATGTGAATTTATAAACTTCTAATCGAAAATAAACAATTTTTATTATTTATTTGAATTACTCAAATATTGTAAGTAGTTATGTAAGTAGAAATAATATTACGATTATGATATTATTGTATTATGTTTGTGACACGAAAGTTTAAGTTTCAATTGATTATTAAAATTAAAATACTGAAAATTTTGATAAAATACTGATTGAATTCTTGCCACAATCAAAATATCTTACATATTTTAATTAATATAGTTCTACATTTGACTATCTCATTTGTGGTATAGCTGAATTTTCTGAAATTTTTTTATAATCAATAGGTTTCTCTGAAAACTTATAGCAAGAATACCTTTAATTAAATTACACGAAAGACGAAAAGTAAGTCAAATTGTTTAAAGAGCCAGATTTCACATATAATTCTTCTACTTGTATTTCCATTCGAATTTATTAATCCTACTTGATTAGATATTCATTTTTCTATGTTATGTATATTATTTAAATTTTTTAGTAAAATGCTACTTATAAATTGATCTATCAGTTTTAAACTATTATAAAAGAACCGTAAGTTTTATGATTATTAAAATAGGAAAACTTGTTAATTTGAATATTTTTAATTTTATACATAACGAATTTATCTATCAGATAGTAAATAAAATAATAAATAAATACAGGTTTTATAAAATTCTATAAAATATTATTGCGAGAGAAATGCAAGCAGTGAAATCTGAAGAATGTAACCAGAAGTCCTTGTTTTAAAGAAAAACTAGAGATCTTAATAATTTATTTTGATAGCAAGAATCGACGAGTAAAAAAATTAATATTAAACTATTGTTTTTAAAAATTTTGATTTAATAATCATAACCAATTAAAAGTTATAATCAGTAAAATCAAAAACAGTATACCGAAATATTTATTTTATTGATAAAATGAAAATCAATGTTTTTTGTTAAAAATGAATATATTTGTTATTTGAATTAATTGAAATTGAAAATTTTCAGTATTTTTTACTTTATTTTATAAATTTTCAATTTTATTTAAAATTTAAGTGGATATGTGGTCAGCAGGCTGTATATTTACTGAGTTTTTTACCAAAAAGGTTTTGTTTCAAGGAAAGAATCAAACTGATCAATCAAAATGTATCCTGAAAACGATGGGTTGGCCGGAAGAAGACATGCTTAATAAAATGAATAATAAAGATGTATTATATTTTATAGCTTTTTTCAATTATAAATTGGTAAAATTAGGCTGTTATGGGTTTAACATTATTCAAAAGTTTTGCTGCTACATCAAATAAATTAGAAAGCGTTATCAGACCCGAAATAATCAATTTTAGTAAGATTCATTTCTGATAATAACTACTAAAAATAATACATAATATTTACTGTCTGTCTTTACAAATTTACTGAAATACATTGATAGATACTAACGGATATTACCAAATAGTATGATCATAAAATATTTATTATTTTCTACAATCTATGTTCATGTTTAAATAGCTTATTTTAAACAAAAATATTAAAAAAAATAACTTCTGTACTCATTTATATCTTTTCACTCACATTAAAAATTGACCTTTACAATGTTTTTTAAAAAGAAGAAATCGTATACATGGAACAATGGATTTCGTCTTAAAACCTGATTATACTTCATGCAAAGAGTTAACTACGATTATCTGAAATTTATGTTTAAGCAATTGTTTAAAAATAAAGAAAGAGTAACCAAAACTTTCGCTTTTGAATGAACAGTCTCCTACTAGATTTTATAAGTTTATTGTAGACTTCAGGAACTTGGAAAAATTGATTCATGTCAAATAATAATCATTCATTTCGAAAAACAACCAATCTCAATACGTTAACAGACGACGAGTTACTTTAACGAGCGTTTATTTATATTAGCTATTTATGAAGCTTATTTCCTATAATAAAATTCTCCAAGACATTGTTAATGAATAAAACAGTCGTATATTGATTACAGCAAACTCATTTATCTAAAATTTAATATTTAACCTTCTGGATGCCCTACATTCTGGAAAAAAAAATTTCTTTACTGTATTAATAAAATCTGACTTTGAATTGCCCACGTTGTTTTTTTTTGAATGTCCTAAACAAACATGGAAAATTGATACCACGAAGTTGAATATTTTATTATTAATATTATTATTGTTATAAAAATACGATAGAACCTGTTTTAGAATTTGATTAATAAGATTTTCCGAATTATTTTCAAAACCATGTTTCCAAATTGTATTTTTTGGGTCAAACCCGTCAGTAAATCAAGCATTTTTTTAATAATTGGTATTATGATTACCAAAATCTTTCTTTTCGTGATTTGTTTAGAACTTTGTATATCAAATTTCGTTATGCAGCCTTTAATATTTGATAGATTTATCTTAATTTCTGTTTATGAAATTATTAATATTTATCAACTTAAACTTTACTATCTTCTGATATACTGATATTGATCAATTATTAGTGGTCGACGCTGTAGGAAGTGGTTCGGAATGTGAAGCAGATGATGGTATTGATTAATTCATGTTTTTGAGCTTTATCATGATAATCAATAGTCATTAATCTAATAATGCAAATGGTAGAATTAGATCCAGATAAAAGAATAACTCCTGTTAATGCTATACAATCTCCATTGTTTTTGAGACATAAGTCCATTCTAGAACAGTACGTTGAAGAAGACGTTCCCGCAGAGTATAAATGTATTACTTGTCCTTCAAATGAAAATAACTTTTTGACGGGTTCTATTATTTTAATTATTTTTATGATTATTTTTGTTTCAGAAATTCTTGGAGAAATAAAAAATTTCAAATCACACAATTAATTGATATGGATTCATTTTAAGATTATTTTATAATAAATTATTTTTCATATCTTTCTTTATGAAATTCCTTACTGAAAATTTTCAAATTGTGTTAATATTTAGTGAATTGACCTGTTTCCAATTTTTAAGTCGACTAAGGCTCGACCGTTCGCCCAAACAACTAAGTCTATTACTGGGACATATTTTCCTAGGCAGATCATCTACCGGTCATCTGGCTTTTCACCTTTAAGCTTGTTAGGGATTGTAGTAATTCTGTGAACCATTTTATTGTCCCAAGGTATTACTTCAACCAACCTCTTGTCATATCGAACTCCTTCATTTTTTATTTCTTTTATATGTAATATTGTCTTTGATGGATTAATACATTTTGTGAATAAACAAATTAAATATGGGAAAGTTTCTAAAAATAAAAAATTTTTAAAATAAATTACTAAAAATAAAAAGAATATAAAAAATTAAAATAATATATAAATAATAAATAATAACTGTATTAATAAAAATAATATAAAAGTCCTTGGAAAATAGAATAAAGGACACAAAAAAATATTATAATAAATAATTTTTCATCAGAGAAATATCATTCAACTGTCACAATTAGAAACATTAATCGATTGTACAATCAATTGCCACAGATATTCAACTACTAACTAGAATCAGGGACATTAAAGCAGCCATCATTCAAAAATAACAAAGGCAACATTTGGCTATAAAAGAAGGAGCTACAAGAAAGAAAGTCAAAAAATCTAATAAAATAGAAAAGAGCACGTGAACAAAAATCAGAGTCCCGGTAGCTCAACGATAATACAAACTTTTCAGCTCAAATTTTATGCTCACATGTAATTCCTTTTAAGTAAAATTAAATAAAAAATAATTCTATCGATCATAATAATTTTTATATCATTTTTGCTCTTTAACCAATATTAATTGTTTTATTAATAAAACAAAATTATAAATAAATAAATTTAAGTCGGTAATCTTGTTTAGTAAACAAAAAAGATAACCTTTAAATAATAATAATTAAATATTCAGACCAAAACCTGAGGATCAAATAATTTTTTAATTTCTGTTACTTTTTCCGTTTTCTTTTTTATTCTTAACTCACACGCTAAGTAGAGCGGTGAGTTCAATTATTTTTCTTATTTGAGGACCTAAGAGGTTAAGATCTTGAAGATTTTTCTAACTTTAAAATAAAAGGCCCTAAATTAAATAATCCATCAAGGATGATCATCACCAACTTGTGTGTAAATCCATTTTTTTATATATAATTTTGAAAAAATTGAATTCGATTTTATTTAATCATTAATAATAAAAAGCAACCTTCACCATTAAGTACTAATAATAATTATTCTTAGCTCCACTTAAATTTGGAACTTAATAGTTCCTTTTCACAGGTGTAACAATGTCAAAGAGATTTCTCAAGGAAAGGGACACGTTATGCAATACCTTCTACCATAATCTCCGACCCAATCTAAAAAATGTTTTCGAAATGGAAGAATTTTGTAAAAAGAACCAATTGTACTTCAGAGGATGAATTATTAGATGTCCTGAAAGAAGAACTGGATTCAATTACTAGGAACGACTGTGAAGGATGGTTTCGAAATATAAAATCATTTCTCCGAATATGCAGAAATGGTGACAATTTTATCAAATACAAGTTTTAATTAAAATGTTCCAACTTGAATTAAAAACCCTGTAAAATGGTTGTCAATAAATTTGAACTATTGAAAAATATATAATTGGATATTTAAACAATTAATAAATTCATTAAGTTAAAATTTATTTTAATACTTATCAATTTTAATAAACATACATTCTTTTAATTAAAAAGTATATGTATTTTTAAATAACTAATTTCAGCTGTTGTCAAATAATTTGCTCATCAGTATATAAAATTCTTCACTTGTCATAAAACCCATGCTATCCTCACTATCCTCGTCCATGGCTACCTGGTTGTATCCTTATTGTAAATATCGTCGACCTGTTAATCTTTTCAAAAATCATCTCAACTGTTGATATTAGATATGTATCCTTTATGCTCACTTCGTTTGCCTTTCTCTAGTCTCACACATCCGAATTGAAATATTTTTCTTTCTCTTCATTACTATTGGTTTATGCCCAAGATAACGAATTTGTTTCTATGTTTCCGATTTTTAGCATATCCATGATTATCTGATTGATCTCCACCTCCAGCGCATATAGTTGTTTATATATTCTTGCTTGATCGGAGTTGACTCAGTAAAAAGGATTTTGTGTTTGAGAATGAGTAAATGTCGAATCATAGTCATCTTTGGCAAAAAACTGTCACTTTTCAAAATAACTTTCTGCAGATATCCCTGTTGAATTAGAAGACGAAGACCGAAATAAAGTGAAAAAATAAGCATACCGTTGGATGCATGACACTGAGAACTAAGAAAGTTGCAAAATTCAAAACTGATCGAGCTATACAAAGGTTTCACTACCGACAATGATACGACTGGATTATTTCTCCTCAGCAAGCGGGACAATCCAATGTTTAGACGTTGTGGCTGTACGCAGAGGTATGTACAGAGTATGAACAATGACTCTTAATGTTTTTGTTAATGAAATATTATAGCTCATATTATTATTTTAAAAATATCAGTTGCATATGAAGTGTAAGACGTCTATCACCTTCAATTGAGGAAATGGATAGAGTAAATTTTATTGAACTAATGTCAGGTGGTTGTCAAGGACTATATAATGGTTATTGGGTAATAAGAATTAGGATTCGGCAAAAATCTCGAAAAATTGAGTTAAATGAGACAAGTAGTACAGAACAGAATAGAACAAGTATTAGAATCATATTGATAGCAGAGGTAAATATTGGAAGATCAGAGGAGACTTGAAAGTAATTAAAATTGACAACAGTAGTGACGAAAAAATAATGATTCATCTGAGGTCAGATTAATTTTGGTAATAAAACGGTCATCATAGGAATTTTCAAACAGTTTAGTGCGTACTTCAATACTTTTTATTGCTTGATTTTTTTGTTTAATCATGAGAAATTTTTTGCAGCGTCTGTTGACCGAAACGATTGCTTTCAGATATTGTACACTTTTCTCTGAGACACATTTAACTCAACATGACTAGTCCATCATTTTCAACTGATTTGCGTAGCTTTTCACAATTTATCTTGACATATCTAGCGGAACCTGGTAGATCGTGAAGGTTGTGATTAAATTTTTTGAACCATATTTGACCTAAACGAGCTGACACAAGTTTTTCAGTTCTGTAGTTGCACTGAAATCTTGTTTTAAATATTGTCGAAGAAGTATCCGAATTTAAATTTTTCCATATTTATTTGAACTAAAATAAAGTATAATTTTATATCAGTTCATTTACCTACTTAAAGAATATTTAATTAACTTAAACATGAAATACAATTCCGTCCATATGTTTTGGGCTACCCTGTAAATATCGAAATAATTGTAGATTACGAATTATATTAAAAGTTTTATGATTTGAACTATGTTAATTTAGAA
>JBBMKC010095992.1:0-16749 GCA_037834085.1 Bipalium vagum | reverse complement strand
GCACTTCTTTTACGCAACAAAACTGATCCTTTCCTCGATCGCATTGTGACATGTGATGAGAAATGGATCATGTACGAAAATCGCCGACGTTCTGCGCAGTGATTAGATCGACATGAGGCCCCTAAACCCTTTCCGAAACCCAATATGCACCAACGGAAGGTATTGATTACTGTTTGGTGGAGTTCCAAGGATTTGTTAAATTATAAATTCTTAAAATGTGGGCAAACAATAACCTCCGAATTATATTGCATAGAAATCGAAGAAATGTTTCAAAAACTGAAGGCCATCAACCCAGCCTTGGTCAGTAGAAAGGGTATACTGCTTCTCCATGATAACGCCAGACCACATGTCGCGCAATGTACAATACAAAAATTGAATGACCTTTATATTGAAACTCTGCCTCAACCAGCCTATTCACCAGACCTCTAACCTTCTGATTACTATTTTTTCAATTATATCTGGACAAGTTCCTTAGCGGGAGAACCTTCCCCAATGTGGATGACGTCATTCAGGCCTTTGAAGAATTTGTAACATCTAGACCTCCGGATTTTTATCGAATCGGGATAAATAAGCTTGTACACACTTCTCGTTGGGAGAAGTGTGTACAGTCTGGCAGATTCTATTTTGATAAATAAAACTTTGTTTAAGTTGTCATGTGTTCCTTTAAAATTAGATATTAAAAACCGAAATTTATTTCTTTACAACCTAATAATTCTTTCTTAAAGCCTAAATGTAATCAAGTGTATCCCACAACTACCTTAGGCTCTTGACATGAGCCTGATGGATCACTTCATCGTCCTGAATTTGGAATCCCAGAGAATAATGAAAAAATTCAAATCCATGCAAGAAATAAATGTTCCTGAAACAATTTTTGGAGAACGAACAAAATACAAGCTGACTCGTGAGTAGAATCTATTGATAGACGATCTGAACAAAATCATTTTGTGTCATGGCGAATATTTGAAGTGAATATTGGTCATAAACTCTTATAATATCTAAAATAATTATTTTTAAGCACTCACTTTTGGGTACCCCTATATAAGCGTTATAAATTTCGTCATGAAACAGTGTCCGAAGCAGTAAAGTCCACTAATCAAATATATTCAGATATTTTTTATGTAAGAATGTAATTGAGGTAGTTTGTCCTTTCCAAAGTAGAATTAAAGTGGTCACTGTTAAGTATGTATGACGATCAGCTGTAATCCAGATCCCAATCGTAAAAAAATAACGTTAAACTCGTAATGACAAGGCGGAAAATGAGGCTCTTATAAGACTATATTTCATCTGGGGTTGAAAAAGGTGGGGAAAATAATGAAACCACCGAAATAATGGTGATACAAATTTAATGATTACTGAAAATGTCTTTCATTTTTAAAAAAATTCTCTTAAAGTACCAAAATGAATACTTTTTAGATTGTATCGTAACCATTGTATCATGATTATTTACCGATAAGAGGTTGGTAAAGTACGATAGCTTCTGTTTTCAAAATTTAATGGTTTTATTATTTAGTAATCTGAACAATTCTACAATCAATGTAATCCCAGGTATTCATGATGGCATGGTGCTTCATGATAAGTGCTTAGTGACCAGCTTGGCTTATTATTTCGCATCCTTGAAAAGTGAAGAGCGCGTTAAGTATATCATATTCAGAAAGAGGAATGAATGTTTTTCGCAAATGGAAAGGAAACTTTTTCAATCTTGGCACTACCAGACTTTTTATCATACCCTTCAAACAGTCTGGATACTTCACCTTCTGACTACCATCTGTTCCATTTAATGAAACATATATTTATTATGATAAAAATAGTTCTTAAGAGAAGCAGTAATGGTATCGCCGTTTTGTCTTTAATTTCAAACATAAGTCTTTACAAATCAGGTAAAATGAAATTGATTTTCAAATAGAATAACATCGTGGAAATAAAAATCATTAACATCCACCCTTTTTCGAATTTTCGTATATATTTTAATTTAACTGAGACATTTTTCTAATAATCAGGAAATGTTACCGGCTGTATATATTTGTTAATCTGGCTCACCGTTTCAAATATATCCAACAAGTGGCTTTCGGCAACGATCAGTTGACTGACGGCGATGTTATGTAGCACAAAGTCTGACCTCGCAGAGTCGCTTTGGCTATCAGGTGATATGCTAGAGGTCTTGACGGGAAGAGGAGCTCTATAGATCGCAAAGTTTCCACATTTTGAGAAATAAAGACTTATACATGCGACTAATCAAATTTCAACTGAATTTTTTGAAACTTTAAAAAATGGCATTACTTTAAAGATAAAATTATTAAATTAATTTTTCATTAAAAAAAAGGATAACAAATTTTAAAAAATAGCCCAATTTAAAGGAATACATAAAATCTATTAAAATTTTGAGGTTTCATGTTGAAAATGGAAAGAGTTTTAAGAAAGATTAAAATATTTTGACTGATTTTGAGAGTCCTCTACAGTGCTGATTGATGATAATAAATAACAGTAATAATTAATTGTAAAGATTTTAATTAATATATTATAAATACTTAATACTGATAAAATAATAAACATGTGCCTTATCATCAGAGATGTAGAAATTAGTTTCCATCGTTTTGTAATAGATTAATTAGCCATATAATTTTTTGTATTTGTCAACAAAAATAAAACTAAATTGTAAAATTTAGGTGTATTTTTTAAAAATTAATATTGGTTTTTTGTTTAAGTTGATTAACTTAATTATCATTTTAGGCGGAAATGCAAAATTATAAAACAACAAAAGATCATTTGCAACCAGTATTATTATTTTGCTTCAATTTAAGAAAAATCATTTATTATTTATTGTTAAAACCTTACGGGGAACATGAGCAATCAGAACCATCACACAGATTTATTTCCCGATTAACAGCTGTTGACCATATCGTATAACACAAAAAACGTTTCGGCCAACCAAAATATTTGAAGATGATGATTTTGAGCCAATAGACTAAAAAGGTTCGAACAAACAATTAAAGGAATGACATGAACATTGAATTTTAACTAATCTACTGTTAGTATAGGTTTGTACGCTCTGGAAAGGATACAAAAGTAAGGTAAGTGGTTACCATAAGAAATGACGCAAAAGAACTGTTAAAGTGTGCGAAATCTTCTTACGAGGCTTTTATTTTTGCACAGAGTTTAAGCCGGTGATGAAAAATTGGTGTGATATGAGAACCATTAGCGAAAGATATTGTGTACAATGTCTGAAGAAGCATAAATATCGTCAGTATGAAGATGGACAAATAGAAATAAAGCATTGCTATATAATTAACTGCATACTGGGTTACCAAACTTGAATTTTTATATGTGATCATCATTTTTTTAAAGTATTTAGTTAAATTCTTTGGTCAAAACATTTTTACTGATCTGTCAGCTATCGAAAACTCATATCTGACTTTGTAAATTCAAGAAAAGAAGAATTCTATTTAACCGGAAATAAGTCTTGAATGTCATTGGCAGAAATGTGTTTCATCAAATGGCAACTTTTCTTAGTTTAAAACTTATTTTTGTCTTGTTAATTTGGTTTTGAAAAAATATAATGTAATCAGACATTTCAAATGGTTCAACCTAATATTTGAAGCTTAGGAAAAAATATTTATTATTACTGACAAAGTCAATATCAATGACAAAGTACTCGACTAGGTGACGAGAATAACTTGGTATGCAGGAAGCTTCTAAGACCAGCTGCTAATTCAGATCCATGAACAAATAAATAACAAAAGGTCGTTCTTTGCGTTGTGTTGTTAGGTTAAAATTGGTATTGAGGTTACCAAAAATTTTATTCAACAAAACCTTGGAATTAGGAACATGCTCAAGTCCTAAGAGTTTTACTTTTTGTGGGCAATAGTTTAGGGCTCAGGTATTTAATTTAGAAGCCCAATACCAAGGTGGTGAATCTTGTTATTTGCTTTACTTTATTATTAACTATTTATGTACATGAATTAATTGCTATGATTTTTCATTTGATAAAGCTGTGGAAGATGTTTCAACTTAAAAATGTTTAATTAAACAAACTTTATTCTTAAATGTTATTTGATTTGAAAGGGGTTGTTAGTGTAGCGAAGAAAATCAAGATTTTAAATTAAACTAAGAAAATTGTTATGAAATATAAAAAAAATAAGAGCTTTTGATAATAATTTCTAATATTTAAATAGAATTATTTGCTTAAAGTTAATTAATTTCAAAAACTTAAACAAACGCACTATCACGGCATCAAAATCGATATTAGTTAATACGGCATTAAATCCGTCAACACAATTCCTTGTTTCTTAATACCATTAAGTCATTAAGTATGAATTAATGTCGGACTTTTAATTAACATTTTGATTTTCAAAATAAGAAGCAAAAAACGATTTATTTATTCAGAGTAATCACCAAAACTATCAACACAGTTCTGCCACCTTAATGATAACTTGTTTATTCCAGCAGCGAAGAAGTCTGGTAATAGAGTGGTGGTGAAATCACAAAAAGCATTTTCCGCTGCCTGTTAAGCAAATTAAACAGAAAAATTCATAATTATAGTTAAATAAGAAGATAACCAAAAGCCTTATTTAGAACTTTGGTTCGACATTTATACCGAAATTCAACCGAGGTATTTATAGGTTGCCAGACAGCTTTGGTGAATGTTGCATATGAGGGTCAGAAATATTGTTAAATAAAATGTAATAATATGTTTTCAAAATAAATGCGTTTTGATTTCTTAAAAAATCCGCAAAATTAACTGCTACTCCGAATAGATATTTCAAACAAAATTAACTGAATACAATTGCATTAATAAATGATAAATTCACTTTAAGAAAAATATCCAACCAGCTTTTTTAATTGTTATTTTTATTATTATCATAATATTATTACGCTCTGATCGCTATCAAAATGATTTCGAATTCTCGTTTATTATTTTATTATTATTTATTTTCTATAGTTAATGACTTTGTTTTAGTTAATTTCTCGTCCATTCTTAATGTCGATGATCTTTCACATCCTGACCTATTTATTGATTAATCGACTATTGCACAATCGTTTTATTTTTTTGTTATTTTGAACATTAAATTGTTCTCCAATCCATTAATTTCATTCATGACACAATCATTTAAACATTTCCTTTTTTCATATTAGAAAATCTAATTGAACCACATTTTTTTTGGTCCGCTTTGTTTCATTAATTTAATTTAATTAATTAGATAATAAATATAATTAAACTTTATTATAGGTATATATTTTAGGTCCGTAACTAGTTATAAGTTTTTATAATTAATAGCTATATTGTAGTTTATTTCGTATTTTTCAGATAATCTTTCAAATTAATAATTAAGTAACCATTAGTAACACGCTCGGTATAAGAAAACAGCTGAAGAAAATTTCAACCAATAAGGGATGTATTTGTTGATAATTTTAGTAAAATATAAAACTATAATTTAAAATTAAGACGAAATTTTAATCATATTATTTAAAACAAATAAAATAGGATGCAACTCGCACCCAGAACCCGTATTTATAATAAATTTTTTGGATGTTGGTCGCACCCGCAAGTTGAAAAAGATACAGCTGGTGTAACTTCCTCACTTGATACAATAAACCTGCTACGAATGATTTTTTTTAAAGATTTCGAAAGGGATAAGAGTCATAGTTATTATTTAATCTATTAGCAGTTTAAGCAGAAAATCGATTCAGTTTTACCATTGTCAATACACTTATAAGTTAGCGTTCTGATGAGAATTAATTTTTCTTCTTTAATCATGTTCTTGTTATACAAATCTTTTCATTCAATTGATTTAACAAATTGATAATAATCAAAGTTGTTATTTTCACCTTTTTCAAGGTAACCCATTAACAAAATACCCTTCGCATCTTAGTAAACGCTTGTCGTAACCTTTTTCATTGCCTCGATACCATCTCCTGACATTCCGCTTTTGTTTTAATTTAGGATCATAATGATTTATCTGTCCTATTGGCATTTGAAATTTGTTTATTTTGATTAAAGCCTTTCATTCACTCTTGCATTGTTAAGGAACTGGGAACGACTATCGCATAAATTATTTCCTATCAATTTACCACAACATTTAAATGCAGATCCTAATATGAAGGAGCCTTATGATGTTTCTCTCTTGAGATCATTAGAAATATTTTTTACACCATGTTTCATTGTTGCTTGATCAATTCTGCTTATTGGAATTGAATCTGATTTAGGAATCAATTTTTTCATTAGAATTAATCATTATTTCATCATAATTCTCTAATAGTTTATTGATATTCGAGCCAGGTCTCGTGAATTGATACATTTGTTTTGTTAAAATGATTTAAAGATTTTAAATGAAAATCTCATGTAATTTAATGGGAATCCTTTAGAAAATCAAATTAGAAAAACGAAAAAGAAAGTGACTTTTAACTTAACATTTATTTATAATTTATTATTGTGAAATAATATTAATGAAAATAATAAATAGAAATAATAAAAATGATAATTAAATAATAATTATAATAAATGATAATAATATCAAATATTAATATTAAATATTAAATAAAATGTATAATAATAAGTAATAATGACATAATAAACATAATAATAAAATAATAGAAATAATAATAAATGCTAATAATAATAATTAATATTAAATATCAAATAAAATAATATTATAATAATAATAAATATTAATAATATTATTAAATAATAATAAATAATGATAATAAAAATAATAATGCATTTTATAAAGCCATAATTGATACCAATATTAAATTTATTGTATAAAAAATTTAACTGACCAAAAAAAACTTACCAAATCGAATAAATTTCTTTCCTTCAATATGGCTATAAGAATTGGAAACCAGAAAGGTGTGAGCTTCCCTTGATAGAATTTTACGGGACTTTCCTCAACATTAGTTTCTACTAAAACCGGCGATTTGCTTATTTGCCCGGGTCGTCTCCAAACAATTTCTGTGGAATCAAATTCCAGATTTATTTTATTAAACAGAATTTGATATTTGGCAGGAAAATATAAATCTTCATAAAGTTTCAGTCCCTCTGGATGCCGTATTAATTCTGCTTTCAGATTATCGAAGTTTGGCGATTCTGTTTGAGATTCTATTACACCACTCATATCTATCTTTAGTAAAACTAAATTTTTATCAAGTTAAAAAAAATGGTAGTTGTATTTCACTTCATTTAAACAAGTAAAGATTGTTGTTGATCTTAATATATTTTTTTTCCGTGTAAATATGATTAAATGAAAATCTTGTTGACATTATCATTATTATTATTATATAATTATATTAAATATTTAAAAATATTTATTAATAAATATTAATAATTTCGGATGAAAATTAACAAACGCAAATTCATTATTTAATACAAGAATGATGAACAAAGCACAAAAATTTTTTTTCTCATTTTTTCCAAAGATAAAAATAAATTAATGTTCAGTTAAAATAACTAAATTATTCATAAAAAAATTATATATTCTGTTATAATTTAAAAATCATATTTCAATAATAAAAGCTAAAAGCGGCATATCAGAAAAAGTATAGGACTAAATGGATTTACTTTTATTAGGTTTTACTTAAATACGTTTAGAGAATTATAATAATTTTCACTTTTTTATTGCGTAAAAGAAAGAAATATCATAAAAATAAAATACGTATAATTCGATTTACAGTAAAACACGTGTTCAATCAAAAAACTTTTAAACCAATTATTAGACTCACAATTAATAATTTCAAGTTTAATTAATGGAAGGTTATTCCTTAAATAATTAAAAAAAATATAAATTGTAAAAAAATTTAATAAAAAGATTTATCATTAAAAGTCTAAATTTAGATTTTATTTAAGAAGGTGATCTTTTATTTATCCGTTTAATTCGAGTGTTTTATATCTGTTCAGTATTTCACATTCGATTCAGTTTTTTATCTTTTATCGATTTTTTGTTTAATATCAATTTTAATTTTCTTTGAATACATATTTTTTATATTTTACAGATTTAACTTTCCTTCAAATGCCAAATTCAAATTTACCATTCTGATATTCAGACTTTTACAAGAAAACTACCGTTCGATGATTTACTATGATTTTAAATGTGGTCCTTAAACCACCATATGAAAGCTCAGGAGGTTTGCAACAATTGTATCCTACACAACTATTTATCTTCTGAAAAAGAATGTTAAGTTAAATAATGTCCAACAATATTATAGACATTCTACAGAGGTTTTTGAAATTAAGTTTACCATATCTTCACTGATGTTAAAACATGGATTTATTTTTAAAACACTCAAAATAAGGAAAAATCCAAAATTTGGTTTTTTAAAGCAGAATCCAAATCAACAAAAGTTTTTTGTTCGATAATAAAAGAAACGATTGCCAATTTTCATCGGTCTAATAGGGCATGTGGGAACGATAACTTTAAATAATTGTCAATGTTATTCTTCCAAATTAGAAAGAACAATCGAAATCGAAATATTTTTCTTAACCATCGCTATCACATCCCCCAAAATGTAGAATTAGTGACACATAATCCGTATTCATCTGACCTATCATCTCGTGGTGAGTGCTCGGTATGAATTGTTATTGTTATCTGAAATATTAACTGAGTTAATGGGAAAAAGGCTACAATAAATGGTTGGATCGTATGAAATTATATTGACCTAAAATTCGATTATTAGGAAAATAATTAATGTATTATTGATTTAGTGTTTTTTAATTAGTTGATTTTACAAAATATCCCAGGAGTCTACATATATATTGATAAAATATTTAAATTTATTTATTGACACAATTATAAATTGATTTTAAATTAAATTTGGTTCAATTAAATCAATTTAAATAACAGTGTTTTCCTTAAAACCTCTTTTTAAATATTTTTTATTGATAATTTTCTTTTTTTTCAAATCGATTTACAAAAAAAACCCTTGATAATATTTCAATCTTCTTTTTTCTAAACTGATTAAACAAATAAAATAATTATTGAATGTATTTCTTTTTGACAAGAAAAAACTCAATATTTCTTTTTACTTTTGATTCATAATGAGTAGAAAATGAATTAAAGAAAAATTTCGCTCAGCTTACGAGTCTAATTGAATTTCTCGACGGTAAACTCCGTAGAAGTAATAAATATTTTATGTAGTACAAGATCACATAAATATATTTTATTAAAACCGTAAATGTTCTACAGCTAAATTAGTTGAAAGAAAATAAATGAAATTAAATAAAGCCTGCCGTCGTTCCCTTTAATTTAATTGTGACTTTAATTCACTTTAGCCACTCTTGATTTCTATTTCCATTTTGACCTTTTGTTAATTATTCTGATTATAAATTGTACAATGCTTTCGACTTGATTTTGTACTTTTCAAAAGAAAAGATTAATTAGACCAAAATCATTGCAAATTACGAACTGAAAGATCTCTTGTACAACCAAGGGATTCCTGTTCAGAACAGCGAACTCTTAACCATTTAACATTTAATGACATATATGTGGTTTAGTTCAACCATGAAGGTTTTAATTATGGAATTGTATTTTGAATAATTTAATTATAATTATATAAAAGTTTTGATGGAAATAAATAATGTGTTATAAAATATAATGATGATTTAAGATAATTAAATAAATATAGAAAACAGAATTCAAATTAACAAATCCTTCATTTTAAATATTATGTTTATTAAAATAATATATTATAATTATGTTAAATTTATAATTAAATAAATAATTAAATATTATAATTAATTAATATCACATAATTAATTTAATTATTTGCAATTAAGAAAATATTTTGAATCTCCTGGTTTTATATTTACTTAATAATAATAATAATATTTATAGACTTCAATTTTTTTCCAATAACATAATGTAGGGAGCGCTAACTGTTTCGAATGAAGTTTCTCCACTGACAGCCAAAGATTATAAAATTCATTAATGAAGAAATCAAAGATGTATTCAACGTTAAAGCCAGCACTAGGAACAAAATGTATAAAAAATTAAGAATAAGATATTTAAAACCAAAGAAAGAAAAAAAATATGGGCGAAGAAGAAACCCGGAATAATTAAAAAAGAAAGGTAAAAGCAAATAAGTGAAACTACTTTTTACTAAGATACGAATGTAGTTGGAATAACCGGTGTTTGAGGACAAGACCCCAAAATAAAAATTTACCCATTATTTTCATTTTTAGATATATTTTGCGAGTGATAGTGAGAATGATTTCTCTCAGGTCGTGAAAGGTAAGAAAAGCATTCTCGTAGAGAAGCCGATGGAAAACCTTGGATAAGGTTTTTTTCTATTCACATGTTATACCACATAAAGAATTTATTTTTGAGGAAGAAAATAGTTGCTATATTGTCGAAAGTAATTCAGCGAGTTCCCCCATAATATGGTCATTTTTGTATGTCAATAAAATTTTAAATAAATGTAAAACAGTTTTAGAAAATTAATCGAGAATAAACATTACAAATGTGGCCATACCCTTTATATTTATAGGATTTTGCACTTCCTTTTTGACCTTTTTGACATCTGAATATTCATATGTTTCAATGTTACAATACGATTCAGGATATATAAAAAACAAAATTTGGGTTTTAGAACATACGGCTAAAGATTATTCTCAGTATTGATTTAAAATATTCGTTGCGCCATAGATGAAAAAAGTGGACAATGGACGTCATTTTATATACCATCAAGACGGTGTCACACATAACTCACAAGTAGGTTCAGAAATTTCTCCGGTCTAATGTTCCTGATTTCTGGCTAAAGGATATGTGGCCTCCTAGCTCACCGGACATTAATCCTTTAAATTACTATTTGGGGAGTGTTTGCGAAAGAGATGTTAATAATGAGCTTCATTCGAATATTGGTTCTTGAAAAGTAAAGATTAGCAAAGTATTTGTAACAGTGGTAAATGTTAACCTAGTTATAGATAGCTCCAGATTTCGAGCTGAAGCAATTATTGCTGCTAAAGGAGACTTTTGAACAAATCAGTCATTAATGGTTGTCTTTGCGTATTTTTACGCTAAATATAATATTTGTTTGGTTTAATAATATTTTTATGTAATTACAAAAACAACATTTTTTCCAATTTAAATAAGTGCCCAAATGTTACCATACATATTCACCTATTTTAAAGTAAAGGTCACATAATTTAATTGAATCGATTACAACTGGTTTTTAAGACCTGTTTGTTCAGAAATTAATTAAAAATCGAAATGATTAATTTTGTTAATAATTCTTTTATATTGATTATTTTTTCTAAATTTATTTTTTAGAAAATAATAAATAATTCTATGCTTAATAAAGAAGATAAAGATAAAAAAATCTAAAATTGAAAATTCTTTTCCCACTAGTAGAATAATAATTGAACAATAGGAAGTATTTTTAGAATTACTTCATAAAAATAAGTTTTATTATGCTTAACTGTAAAGCATGTGTGTTTTTACAAAATAATATAATCATTGATGAGGTTTATGAAAATTAATTAATTAAAAGTTAATGCTGATTTGAACTTCTATCAGACTTCAAAGAGAAATTCCGTTCAATACAAATCTTTTTTGTTATTGTCAAAGAAAAGAACCATTGGATGGCAGATATTTTTAAATCAATTTCTAATTAAGTGTCAATTAAAGTAAGGTATAAAATTTATAGATCATAAATCATGGAATAAATAAAGTGGAAAAATAATTAAAAATGGGGTTTATTAAATTTAAGGTTAACTTAAAGTACAAATACTCAACTACAGCTCATCTACAACTTAAATTTAAAAATTTTAATAATTAGATAGTAATATTATTATTATTATTATTATTATTATTATTATTTTTAAATAAAAAAACTTTAAGTTTTAATGTTTTAAAAAAAATATTTATTTTATTTTATGTATTACAATTATTAATAAATTAATTTTTATTAATTAATACAATTGGAAATTTCAAAACAGAATTATTTTTTAATAATTTATATGTTCAATTTCTGCAAACTTTTTCTAATTTATATTTTCAGTTTAAAAATTAAAAAATAAATAAGGGAAAAAATAATTTTTTATCATTTTGCAAGACTTTCACCACAAAATTTAAGAAAATATTTTATTTACAATTGTAAATTTTTTTAAGATCAATTTATTGATTTGACAATTAATCATATTTAATAAATTACTCAAAACAATTTTCTTCCATATGTTGAATGTCCTCTGTAATTAATAGAATTTTTTTTAAAAATATAAATAGGAAAAAAGTTTGTTTTTCGACTAAATTTTAAAATAAAAAAATAAAAATAAAATAAAATAAATAAAAAATAATAAAAAATAATAATAATTAATAATAATTAATAATAATTAATAATAATTAATAATAATTAATAATAATTAATAATAATTAATAATAATAAATAAATAATAAATAAAAGAAAAGAAATAAAATAAAATAAAAAAATAAAAATTATTTTTGTTAACATCAATTGGCTTACTATCAATAATATAAGGAATTTATCGAATAAATTTATTAATTATAAAATAACTGATATTTAAAAAAATTTCTCACACTCACAATGTTTTTTCTAATTTTAAAAATAAGGTAACATAAAATTTCTTTCATGCATATAATTTATATTTTAATATATTTTTTGATATTTTAAAATATTAACTAATACAAAATTTAATATTTAGCATAAGTAATTTCTAAAATTATTTTGAAAAAAGTGCATAAATATATTAAAAGCTATTCATAAATAAATGTCATAGTTTTTGGTTACATATATTACATATTTCTCAACGAATTTAAATAATTATAAATTAAAAAATAAAAAATATTATTCAACGGGTCAGAAAAGATTTCAGCAAAAATTTTTCTGTTAAATCTAATTCAGCAAATGTCGATATTTGTCTTCCAGCTACATATTTAGGTTGTGGATAAAATTAACCAAGGAATGGATCGATGAATAAATAAATAGGTTTAATGGAAGTAAGAAAAAAGATTTTGATTTCAGAAATAAAGCTTAATCAATGTTAACTTTTAATGAAGGATTCGTCATACAAGCAAAGCGAGTTTTAGTATATTTGAATATTTTTATGCATAAAGCTGTAGTTACAATAATTAAAATAACTAAAAATTCATCAGGTCTGGTTAACCTCCTCATAATTTTTTTAATGACAATCTCTGCCTGAGATATTCGATTATTTGAATTATTATATAAAATGATTTGAACTATGTTAACAGTTTCAGATATGACCAATAAAATCATATGACTATCTTTTTTAATTTTTGCAGTAAACATACCTTGGGAGACAAGTCTATAAAAATAAGTACCCAGCGATTTCTTAATGAACTCCACGAAAAATTTTTTTCTTACCTCAAAATTCCATTTTACCTCAATCAGTCTTAAACTGATTTAACTCAATCTGAACTGAATGTTTTATCTTTTAATCAAAATTCTAACATCAGTACGAAAGTGAAAATTGTCTTTATTAGAAACTCTTTTGTTTTAATTTAAATGGGTTCACCACAAGATTTGCTTTTTCTTTATAAGAACTGGGGAAAAAATTCATCATTCAATTCCATTTATTTCTTAAACACCGTTCTCATACACGTATTTTCGCATATTTGTCTTATAAAAGAACTGGGGAGATATTTCTTTTAAAAATTTTCCTTTAAAATAGAGACAAATAGATTCTTTTGAAGTATTCTTTTGTCACAGAAAATTAAAATTTGATTACTGAAAAGTACATAATGTTGTACTTTGACTTATTCATTAATGAAATGAAATAAAAGCAATTAAACAGTGTATATTCCATTCTTACTGTTCCATATTTAAATATAAATATTGATTAAATATTACTCTTCTTATTTTATGGATTAAAATTAAAAATATTTGCCGGTTAATGTTCAAAAATGTTTTATACATCCTTGATACTGAATAATGGAGATTCATAAAACAATGCATTTATAATTTAACTCTTTTAACTAGTCAAAAAAGGTTAATTTTGGCCTTGGGAATGCAATATACTATTAAAATATCATGAAGTGTAAGAATGTAATATATGGGAGAAACAGCGTCACATCAGAATTTATATTAGTGAACATTTATAATTAAGAAGAACCAGCATAGTCCAAGATCATTCTGTATGAATTGAACCGTAAAAAATAAAAAATAATAATGAAGAATTTCACGTGATCATTAGAAATTTCGATAATAATGAAGAAAGAGAGATCAGCGAATCATTAATGTTTAGAGAAAGAAATCCATAGATTTCTATAAACAAAGGAATATAATAATCAATTGATTATTCTGAGTTTAATCAAAAAGAATCTCGTCCAATTTAGTAAACGAATTGTCACACTGCGTCATTTCTACTGATCAGCATTTCTTCGAATTTTTCTTAAGAAATGTACGTATCTTATCAAGATATTGAAAAAGGTAAAATAAAAGGTTCTTGGAAATAGTTAAGTCCTTTCTTCAAAGAAAGGAATTTCTGACACATTGTTATAAAATGTCTTAAATTTTCAAAAAGGACTTTTAAAGTTTCGAATCTGTCAATTATTGATTTATTAAAAGATTTTCATGACTTTTCTCTTGTTTATAATATCACTTTATAACATTATAATTATTGATTTATATTGATTTCTTAGAAGACGTAACACGCTAAAATTGCCAATGTAATTTTCTAAATCTCATGCACGAGTGAATCTGGGAGATTATCTTCGTATAACTTTTCTAATGTCAGAAATCATTAAATTTAAAACTTTTGCAAATTTTATCAAATTTCATTTCTTATATATTTTATCTTTTCCACAGTTAATCCGCTTATTTCAAAGGAAGACTCAAAAAAATATTAATTATTCATGAGAAAAATCATCAAGAAAAATTAATGACATGGTTTTAATAGAAACCTTTAAAATAATAATTTTATTTTAAGAATATATGCAAAAAACATTTCATCAACAGTTGATTTTTGTATTATTTATTGAAATTAAAACAAACATAAATATAAATAAAAAAATTATTGAAGACGCAGGAATATATTGTGTATTTAAAAAGATAAGACAAAATGATGGCAGAGTGTATCTGAACATATTTGTGAAGTTTTAATTTAGAATTGTTAAAAGATCATCAATGTAGAAAAGGCCTTGTGCTGTTTTTCTGTGATTCTTATATCTAAGCTTTCAAAATTACTCATAATAATAAAAGAAAAAAGACGGACAATGAAATAAAAGTTTTAAAAATTTCGAGGTTTTTATATACAGGGTTTCTCAAAAAATGTATACACTTTTTCATTGATAGTGTAAACTGAGCTCAGTATGTAGCATTTCAAATAGCAGCGCTTCAAAGTTCGCCGAACAGGATCTTTTGAGATTTCTAGCTCAAGACTTGCTTGTCTCACAGATGTTTGTGGGTTTCGATTAAACAATTCCAGTATTTTTTTTTGCTTTGTATATATGAAAACATGATTAGAATATTCAATTGGAAATATAAATATAAATATATTAAACTTATATAACCAATTGAAATAAGAAAAAATATTAAAATTGAAGTCAATTTTTTTAAAAAAAAAAGCATGAGAATTAAAAATAATTGTAAAATTTATTCTCGGTTTTTAATTATTAATAAAAAAGGAATAAGTTTGAATGAAAATTTAAAATATCAGACAATTTTCACAAATCAAGAATTTAAGGTGAATCACAGTAAAGATTTATTATATTTTGTGGCGCAAGGGGTGTCGTTTCAAGGAAAAACTTTTTTTTCGGTTTTCAATTTAAAGCTTTTTATGATTAATTATTGTTAAAATCAATAGTAAAACTAAACAATAGAAAATGTTTAGGTTTGTCTATTTGAATTTTTCTAAATTTATATTTTAAAAAGCCTATGTCGTCACAGAAACGTTAATTATCTACCCTCCCATTCTGAGGCTGATACTCTAATGTATTTGGAGAAGTATGTGAAGAAAATTTTAAAAAATAAAGATATTTGAGCCTATAACTAAACGAAAGACAAGGCACTTCATAAATATATGATAATTCTGCTCTCCATCGATCTGTAAAACGTCTTCCTTCAACCAAAATGCTGGAAATTGATTATTAAAGCAAACCACTTACTTATCTGATCTCAATGAACAAGATCGTCTTCTATTTAAAAATTATTATACTTATCGCCTAAATGTAACATATCAAAACTTTTGCGGGTCAAAAAAGAATCACCATATTGTCACAAGCCTGTCCCTGGTACAAAGGGATGGCAAAGCAAGAAGTAACTGAAACATGTTGATCAAGGACAACTATTTTTTTAATTTCAATAAGTTTTTGTGTTATTATGATTATTATTTTAATATATTTTCATAAAATCAATTTTTGGTCTGCAAACAATTTAAATATAGAAAAAATGAAAAACTAAAAATTTACCTTTTAAAAATATTATTAAAAAAAACATGAAAAATTTGTATTAAATTTCAAAATTGTTTTAATGTGTATTTTTTTCGGTTAATTTTGTTAATTTTATTATTAAAAATATACATAGAACGATAATATATACGGTATGAAGTTAATATAATTACTTTTTAATATTGTTTATCTTTTGATATTAATTTTAAAAAGAGAAATAATTATTGTTTTAATGCACATTCATTTTAGCACACCTCTTCGAATTATTACTTATTATTATATAATATTTTGAAAATTATTATTTCCTTTTACACTATTGAGCTTTGTAAACAGTTTCATAGGATAAATTTCAATTAAGGAAAAGGCATAATAATAATAATAATAATAATAATAATAA
>JBBMKC010095888.1:0-16749 GCA_037834085.1 Bipalium vagum | reverse complement strand
AAAAGTCAATTCCTGAAGACACGGGCGTTTCAAAATCTGTCGTTAATTATTTCGTTCTCAACTGTCTAAAGATGAAATTTATGTTCATCGAACTGTCAACTACAAGATGAATTTTGTTGGCAGAGAACTTGGTGCTCACACCCAAAACGAATCGATTTGGAGAAAAACTATGGTGATCTCTTGAAATTATATCTAAATGAATGAATGTGGAGCTAAAATATTCAATCGAGAAACTGCGAATCAATATTTTATTTAATAAATTTGTAAAAAGAAAATTATTACTTTTGTTATTTTTTGTGATTCGTTTCAAGTCTCTTTTTTGACCGGTCAATCGTTAATATATACATAATATCAATCCTGCAAAGGCTGGAAAATACAGTACAAATTTAAAAAATTCTTTAGCCACAAACAATCCGAATTACCCGGAATTTAAATTATACCATACAAAAATAATTTTTCCCAAATTCTTTCCATAAATCGGGCTGGATTTCATGAAGACTTTGATTTTAATGTATATATTATTCAAGATTTCATAAGATTTTCTTTGTTAAAGAATATTTTAAAAATTACCAAACTCCCATATCACATTTATAAAAAAAGTTCATTACTTATTATATTTATTTCATAAATAAATTAATAATTCCCAATTAACAAAAATTAATAGATTAGACACTTTATATTGAAAAAATATACATCAAAGGAACAATAACAATTTTGGTTATATATCAGAATAATAAAGGACAGCAGCAAGAGAAAACAGCGTAATTTATTATGAACAAAATAGGAATCATAGTACGAAAACACATAGATCACACAGATTGGGCCTTCAGCAACACCGAAGTGCAGAACCCTTCATCGTCACTGAAAAGTAACGTCTCTTCAAACAGACCCTTGTGTTTGGAATCAAAGAATACAGAAATTAAGCTTTTTCCACGTTCCAATGACATCTGACTTGACCGAATTTCAAACGGTCGTGAAACATCATTCATGAATATATCTTTGACGTGATTGGTAGAATTTTTTAACTGGATCCTCATTTCCACATAACGACCAATGGGAACGTTTCTGAAATTGATAACATTTGGAGACACGGAAAACCCGGGAATTTTGACAGTGTCACCACCAGAACTGGAACTTGTGGTGCCACTAGTGGAATCCTGAAGGATGATAAACGATAGCTAAAATCACGTTCCAGTGTGCTCTTTGAAAATAACATCGTTCTAGGAACCTTCCCATAAAATCACTAATATAATCGGAGGAATTTTTTACAGTAATTCGTTTTATGAGAAAACAGAAAAGAGCTACGATAAAAATAATATTTTTCAAATATTTTCTTTAAAATTTATGCACCAAAGGTATTTTCTGTGAAAATACAAAAGATCATATCATCATTAAAATTTGATAATTTACTTATATTTCATAATATACAAAATAATTAATGTATAAATTTATATCCGATGATTTAGATCAAATTTTAAATGAGAATAAAAAAGATTTCCCGATAGTTACAAAAGATATAAATTGTTTCTCCTAACATCACAAAAAATAAAAACGATATTTTACATACTTTTCGCCTGATGGCTTCTCCGATAAAATCGATATCTTTCTCGAAAAAACAGTCTTGAGAATCTTTGAATGCCGTAACGGTACATTTGCATTCGACTTGACCGGTATTAAGCGGTCTAAATTGAACAGGAACGACAACGGCAGTATAAGGCTGTAGAGTGCCTTTGGCAATGGTGACAGTGATGCTGGACGCAGGGTTGTACATTGGTGTGCTGGTCAGTGAATAAATACTGTTCGTGTCGACGGGAGAGTTGCGACAGCTTTCGACATTCAAGGTATTAGACGAGATCAGTACCATGTTTGACACAAACCAGCTGACGGGGAACCAATTATTGTTTCGAATGAGAACGGCGCTGTCTGGACAAGTGACGTGATAAAATTAGCAAAACTAAGCTCGTGTTGAAAACAAGTGTGATGACGAACACACACACAAATTCAAGTGGAAAATAAATAAACTTTCTTACAAGACACTTTATTGACAACTGTCGCTGGAAAAGTGACAACGTCTCGTAGCACGACAACACCTGGTAACGTTTGATTGACTGAATGGAAAATGTTGGCCGTGCTATTCATGTAAACCGTTCTCGAGTTCAGTTTATCAATTATACTCACCGAACTCAAAGCAGTGGCCGAGGATTTCGATCGTTTATCGATAGTGCACACTGATTCATTGTCCTCACCAAAGCTCGTGCAACTGATCTGTGACGATCTGTTACCGTCTGTCATTGGCACCTTGCTTTGTGAGGAAGCTTTGGAAATCATTACAATGGAACCGTCACGATAAGAACTGCTGATCTGATTGAGCAAGTAAGGTCGCCAATCGTGCTTCGGCAGTTTGTCTGGAAAAAGAAAATAAATGAAAAAATACCAAATATATTGAAATCAATGAGAGCTCGTGAAGAAATCGATTATTTTCGTTGGTCTTACGGGTTTTGGAGTTTTTCTCATCGGGCAATTTCGTGAAAATCTGGAGGGTTTCGAGAACACTGAAATAATCATGTCGTGCAAGATTTTCTGCGTAACTGCTAAAAATGTCAGGTAATTGTAGTTTTTATACCAATGAGAAAAAAGAAAATATTTTCACCTCGTTCGACATGCTCTGCGTAACTCTTCGTCGGTGTGGATCACAAAAAACGTGATGTCATCATCACTTGTGGAACTGACCTTGATGTCCTGTGTCAAGGAAGCGGACTTGTCATAAAAATATCGGATTCACCAAAAGAAATCACCATTGTTGTCTTTGGAATCAAGAGAAACCAGTGAGGCTGGAACCGAACGTCTTGCTGGTACGAATAAAAGCTCACAAAAGCTGTACGAGCTCCGGAATTGAAAACGCGAATTATTTGATTGTGAAAATCTTTTCCATGACAACCGCGAACGTATATTTGCTTTTCCGGACCACCTTGGTCATTTAGAACACGGAAATTTAAAAGTTCTACCTTTGCTGGTTCAGCATACCCGAATAATCGTATCTGTTAATATATTCCAATGAAATCGATTTCAATTAACAGAATCAAGGTTTTTTTTACTTTGAACTTGTGACTGTCGACCTGAACCACAATTGATTCGTTATGATAAGCTGAATCGGTTGGGTTAAAAACAACGAAAAACTTCCGATCGTGTAGTGGTGTCAACGTAACTTCTTTGGTCTGATGGAACTCACTACCGGATTGGTTAGTTAACTAAAATTCAAAATGATCAGACATTCAATATAAGGAAAATAACATCCTACATGGAAAACATTGAAGGATTGGACGATGGTGATTTTAGCTTGCAGCGGGCACGGTGATTGAAGATTTAACGTGAACGATTTTATGCTTAAAAGGAAAAGCGATTCAAATTTGGAAAAATTTATCACAAAGAAAAATATAAATGAACAATAAGAAAACATTAAGTATAAACACGATCTGAAAACTCACCATCGGTTGCAATGCAACCAATCCATGATATGTTCATGTTTACCTTTTGATCTGGTGAAAGATTAGACAGATAAAATAATAAACGGTTTAAAATCAAATTATTTTGGTGAAAATGGTTAAATAAATATATTTCCTAACTCATTGTTTTTCACAGCGACTCCGATCCACAAAAGAGAATCTTTATTGGACAGCAATCGAAACGAGTCCCTCGAGTTGGGGGTGCGTACTTTTTCATTATGAATATCAGATTCTTTGAAGATTTTACTGGTAATCTTTGCATTATCAGTTCCCACAAGACCATATGCCAGCTTTGTAATGTTGCACAAATTCGTTTCGTCCAAGAATTGATTGATTTGACTCATGTCCAATTGATCCAACATTGAAGTACTGTGCGCATTGTTTTCTTTGTTCAATAAATCAATATTTCTATCGTTTTTCGCTATTTGTGCGGACTGCGCACTCAGTATCGTCAAATCCTGTATAGAGCCTGTATGTTTGTTAAAATATTCCTTGTCTGATGCCTCGGCTTCCAAAAGTGTAGAATGAGCTCTGGGCTCAAGATTTTGATATGTTTTCTTTCGATTTTCAAATTTTTCCACTATCGACTCTTCGTTCTGCATAGTAGTTACAAAAAATATCTTAAACATGACAATGTAGTTACATCAGTGAACAGCATTTCTTTGCGAACTACCGGTTTTTCACGATAGTATAGGTACTGCACACCTGTACCAGTACTGCTCTAAACAACTTTTAAAAAAGCATTAATATTGAAATTTAATGTCTCACTGTAGTCGACATCTCAACATTACTTGACTTAGAATTATTATTTTTCTTAGTGAGATAACATTTATTAATTCTTTCTTCATAAAACTGAACGGAATCTAATAGCATTACTTTTATTAAAATTAAAAACTAATTTTAAATAATACTTTGAAGATCTACATCTATATTTTTTCTAAAACATTTAAAATTATTTTACTATCTAGTAACACATCGAACTTAAACTTACTTCGTTTTATCTTTAATTCCTGTTGATGTAGCTATAGGATTAAATATATTATCCACTGTTTCATCCAAAGCATGAAAAACTTCATTATTATTTGTCATTAATTTCTAATAAAATTTAAATTCTATATTTATAATCATCAAATAATAAAACAAAAAATAAAATTAGTTGAACAAATTCTATCTATAAATATCAAATGTTTTGCAAATTATAAATATCCAGAAGAATTATTTGCTTGTATATTTTGAATAAATTGATTAAATCTTTAGATATTTTATGACGAAAAGCTTTTTCAAAAAGTTGCATGAATCTCACTTCTAAAAAATTTAATTAAAAATAATGAAAATTTTTAAAATACTGCATTCCTTTACATTTCACAAGAGATCAAAATTTTAAGTATTGAAAACAAGTGTAATTCATATAAATTTAAGTAAAGGTTTAATATAATAGTTTCTTCAAAAAATAATTTTGGATTTTAAAAAGTAAACAATAGATCTGTAACAAAAGATATACTTTACTATCGTTGAAGCTTGAGAAAATATTTTAACATGATATTTCAAAGTTTGGTATACTACGGAAAAGAAAAAATATGAATCTTCGGATCAATTTCAAATTTCAAATTAGTTTCCCATTATTAAGTTTACTCATTTTTGTATACTTAAATTATAATTGTTGTATTGAAATTGATTTAATTTTAATTTACTTTTTTCTTATAATTTTGTTTTTATTGTATGCCTTGATTTTGACATGTTATAATTCAGTTTTAGATTATTTTTATATATTGATTATGTATCTTTACCTTATTTTATGTTTTTGTGATTTTCTTTTAATAATTTAATTAAGTTTTAAACACTACAAGAATAATGAGAGCTGAAATAATAGTGAATTATACAATATAAGTAGTAATAAAATATCGAAATATAATCAGTATTAGTATAATACAAATTAATAATAGGCAGTTAATATATGATAATGTAATATAGAAAATGAGATTAGGAAACAATGATACAATAATAAATAATATGAATTACATAACTCGTATTATAATTGAATATTAATTACGGTAATAAGGATTGACAATAAAATTTTCAAAAAAAATACATTTAAAGGGTAATCCTATACTTTAGTGGCACCAAAGTAGGTCAAATTTTAGCTTAATATTATTTTAAAATAATAAAAAATTTGTAATATCATTAGTGGTTTTTTATAAATAAGTTTCATGGTAACTTTATGGAGTTGAAATTAAAATTCTAAAGAATTTAAAGATTTTAATTAATTTTTTAAAGAAATATATTGTGAATAAAACAACCATGGACTACGATCAAAAATATATGTAATTGAGTAATGAAATATGTATTTGAAAATATTTCTAATATATATAGTGCTAATGTTAAAACGAATTAAATTAAATTAAAAATCAGAAACAAAATTGTATAGTTCAATTTTATAATTAAATTTACTATATAAGCGAAATGCAAAAAATTGACATATTTTGGCGCCACTAAAGTATAGGATTACCCAATTAATATAAAAAAATAAAGAAATCAAATTTCTAAAAATTTTCATTTGATTATTAAAATTTTTTAAAAATATAATCTACTGAAAGTTTTATTTTTATTTACTTCTACATCAAGTGTAGTTAAATTCAACAGTAACTTGACTAACAATAATTCTTGAAATACAACAATCTTCATTTTCTCTAAAACTTACAAAATTGCAAAATAGATGTCAAAAAAATTTTCAACTTCATTACTATCAATTAATAAGTAGTTAACAATTCCTAATTCGTATCCAAACGAATCTACCATTCTGAGGACTCATAGATGGATGGTATATATTTTCCTGAGCCAGTGCCTCAATGGTAGCTTTTTGACATTTTTAAATTTGTTAATATCATTAGTAATATATTAACGACGATAATCATTAGATAAAATACTGATTTACATATATGTGGATAAACGTATTCAGTTATACTTCACAATGTATGCTTATTCTCTTAGATAACCAATCAAATTGTTTAAAAATGAAATATTATTTTAATTAATGATTAAAAGAGAGTAAATGAATAAAATTTGAGAACTTAGAGAAAAAAATTTTTAAAATGAGAAAAATTATTGATTGAACAAGATTTTTCATTTTTTGGTGTAGGATCTTCAATATTTTTTTCATTTACGCATTATTAGTAATCTATTTCCATTTATATAAAATCATGAAACATCAAGTTCAAAATGTAACTCACATCTTTATTTAAAATGTTTTTATGACATCTCTCATTTAAAGCTATTATTTAATACTTTTCAAAGGTAATTAAGAAAATCCCACGCAATTTACTTTTGATGGCTTCACTATTTTTAGATTTTGTTTTTGTAATTTTAACAAAATGTTCATAAAATATTTTCGAATTGCTTAAAATAGAATTAAAATAGAATATTTGATAAATCAGAAAGATCACTAGTTTAAGATTTAATAGAAATTTAAATATTGCTCTTAATTATTTATTTTTTTTTGTTTAATTTGTTTTAATCAATTATGAAATTTATAATAATAATAATAATTTAATTAAATAAATAATAATTTAATTAATAATTTAATTAAAATAATTTTTAGTATTTTATTTCATTAAATAAAATTGTAAAAATTATAAAAGTACTAAATTCTTAAGAAATTAAAAAAATATTATTAAGAACGTGTTTCGAGAAAATACTATATATCAATTCTAAAGATAGGACAGCTGTTATTGTCTTGACAATTTATGGAAGTGGGCTACCAATATATATATACTATATATAATTCACAAATAGAAAGAAATTTACGCACTATACTGTTAACAAGTTATAAAAACAACATTTACAATTTTTTAAATTGATTTTTAATTTTATTTTCAACAAAGTTTTTATTGAAGCCTTTTCAGCATGGAAAGTAAGGAATGATTTTAATATTTATAATATTTAATAATTTTATAATGTAGATATTAATTAATTGTGTGATTACCTTTAAATATATTTTTAAAAAATGAAATTTTTTATTAAGTTGGCTGGAAAATTCTATTTTGTTTTTTTATATTTGAGGAACTTGTTTTATGATTTAGATCTTGTTTGAAAAGGCACTTCCTAAGGAGCATATCGAAATTTAATCTGTCAATATTATTTTAAAAAGAAACTTTCCAATGAAAAAAAATTATTGTGAATTTTTAAAGTTTCCAAGAGGGGTAAAAAATTGTGATGTTTGCAGTATGACACTATTGGTGAATTTACTGGTTGACGAGGATTCTGAGGTTTAATATTGGAAACGAGAATTTAGAATAAGATCATTGACGGATTTCAGGATTTTTCCATATTTGTTCAAAATGTTAATATGTAATATATTTTTTATGACTTGTACTGATTTTTCGAAAAAACTTGGCTGAATTATAAAATTCATACCAACTTAATAATTGTGACACGTTTTTTTAATTTGAGAATTATGAATCTTTAAAATATTATATAAAAAATTATTAATTTTTTCAATCTTTTATGTTCAGATAACAAAGATCATCAAATGTTAAACGGAGAAGCAAGCAATTACTTGAACAATCCAGAAAAAGGCTTGAAAATCTTTCAGAAAAGAGCGAAAGAAATGATAGATTTCGTAGCAGACTATTTGGAAAATATTGAAGAAAGAAAGATAGTTCCTCAAGTAAAACCGGGTTATATTAACACTTTAATACCCTCTGAAGCTCCAATAAAACCAGATCACTGGGAAGATCTTATGGCCGACATTGATAATGTTATAATACCAGGAGTAAATTTTTTGAAATTAATTATAAAAATAAAATTAGTTTAATATTCAACTATAATATACAAGGTATGTAAAGATCAGAAATGTGATAAAACATTAAAACCATAATATTTCTAAAAGAAACAATTTATTTGATTGAATTTTCTTTCAAAAGATTCATAATCAGTGATCTAGATTACAAACTGGCATCATCCAAATTTCCATTCTTATTTTCCAACTGGAAATTCGTATGCCTCCATTTATGGAGATATACTTTCTGACGCAATATCGTCTATGGGGTTTAGTTGGGCAAGTTCCATTATTTTCAAGTTAAAATAAATATTTTTATTAATTAAAGTCGGCCAACCCTGCTGGAACTGAAATGGAAATAGCCATGGTGGATTGGCTTGCTAGAATGCTTCACCTTCCTGAAGCTTTTCTCTCTCAGTCCCAGGAAGGCAGAGGGTTAATATATGTAAGAATTTTTATAAGTTTTCATTTTCATATTAATTTATTATTTTCATAATATTATATAAATAAATAATATTCCATAAAAAAGAGATGGAATTATATCTCTTAAATTGTAATTATATTAATAATTTTTCCATATATAATTATATACTTTATATATAATAATTATATAGCTATTAAATAATTTACTATTAATATAATTATTTTTATTAATTAACTTTTCAGAAAAACCTCTACTTTATTATTTAATATTACAAAAAGTATATTTTTGCAGTAAAACTTAAAATTTTCATTATCCCTCTCATTCAAAAATAAAAAAATCTTAAAACTCATTTTTCCTTTAGATTTCTTCCAGTGAGGCAATTTTAGTAGCTTTATTTGCCGCAAGAAGTAAAGCTTTAAAGGCCCATCCAGATGAAGACAAATATTCAATAGTCGGTAAACTTGTGGGATATTATTCAGATCAGGTAAGGATTTAATTAATTCATACTTTAATGTTTAATTGAATCAATTTTTCCAAGGCCAACCTGTGTGTAGAAAGGGCCGGAGTGTTGAGCATGATTAAAATGAAAAAAGTGAAGTCCGTGAAAAGACAAATGCCGACTTCAGTCTTAAAAGAAATGATAGAGGAAGACATAAAAAATGGTCTTATCCCATTCTATGTAAGTAATTACTTTGATATATTTGGTCCAGGTGTTACGAGAAACAGCTCGTCTGAGTATAATTCAGAAAATAAAGTAATTAATATTTTACAAAAAAAACTGGCACCATTCACCTTTTATATTAAAATATAAAACAAAACGATTTAACATTTAAAATATAATTTTTAAAGATCCTTTAGAATCCAGGATATTCACTTCTCTAATGTGCTTTTTATAACTAATAAAACTTTTACATAAAATTATAACAAAGTCTGAAAATGACATTGACAGTATGGAGCATTTCTCCAAATTAAAAAATATTAATAAAATATTAACAGAAAATATCTTTTTCTCTTCAGTGTGTAGTTACTCTTGGAACACCAGGTTCTTGTGCCTTTGATAAATTGGACGAGATTGGACCCGTTTGTGAGAAGTATAACATATGGCTTCACGTGGACGCTGCCTACGCTGGCTCTGCTTTTATTTGTCCAGAATTCCGTTATCTAATGAAAGGAATAGAAGTAAAACATTCTAAAAGATTCTATGATTCTTATCAACATTGATTTAGTATGCAATGTCTTTCGCCTTTAATGCACACGATTGGCTCCTTGTAAATTTTGATTGTTCCATAGTATGGTGAGGATGCATTTATAATGTGGTTTAAAATTTAATATTTTAAAAGAAAGTATAAGAAAAATTTCTATATAATAATTTTTAGTTATTAAACAAAAATTAGGAAAAATTAAAATCAATTCTTAACTAAATATTAAGTATGTGAATTAATTAGGTACATTTTCTAATAAAAATCTATTTTTATGAAAAAAAACAATTACACCTACACTAATCAAAGTATTTTTCATCGTTTGCTATTATTTTTCCCCATATGATTGGCTGTTGTTAGAATCCTTGAAGAAAAAACAATTAGTCTTTCGAAGTGATCAATTGATTGAGCTATTTTTCTATTCCTTCATAATTGTTGAAGTTTTACTCCCAAAGCTCGTCACTTGGAACAATGTCCATTGAATACGACGGGTGAGGTAAGCATACTAAACAAGATCTTTCAAAGTGTCCCTTAAAATCTTGGCAACATAAGACCAAGCGTTATTATACTGTAAGATAACTTTACAAGTCTGTTCGCTTATTCTTGTTGCTTACTTTTCAATGTCTTATTTAAATCTATCAAATATTGTTTGTAAAAATCAGCGGTTCAGGTTTTGTTTTCTTTTAACAATTTATGATATATCACACTCCTTTGGTTCCATCATATAAAAACAAATACTTTCTTGCAGTGAATATTATACTTTAGTGCCAACTTGAACGGTTGTTCTGAATCAGATATCGATTTTCTTGGTTCAATACTGGTTTTTTTCCTTTCAAGCAAAATTTCATATATTTTTATTCACTTCTCTATATCTTTCTTTCGTTTAGCTCATATGGCAACCACTTTCCTTCTTTATAAATATTTTTCATTGGTAACAAAGGCAAATAAATTGCTGTTCTATCAACAATTAATAATTGCACTAGCTCATGTTATAATCGACTCGGATCTTTATCGATTAGCACCTGGAATTCACCTCTCGATTTTTTCGGCTGACCCGAACGATATCAGTCATCTTGAAACATCTAAACCATTCTCTACATGATTTATAGATCGGAGCAATTTCATCATAAGGTTCCATGACCATTAAATTGTCTTCATCTACCGTCTTTATCAAATGAAAGCAGAAAATGATAACTTCTAGAAATTTTTTTTTCGGTTCATTTTTTGACATTCTTAATTGAATTGAACAAGAAATTATTGTTAAAGTTCCAAACCTTTATTATCAAAATATTATTAAAATATTCTCAAACTAAAAAAATAAATATATCTGAAGTTATATGTTAAAAAAAAATAATAAATAAGGAATGGAATTAATTCATTTACATAATATTAGCCTGTCCCAAAAGTTTACTATTTTTTACTTCAAAATATTTTGAATATAAAAGGACAAATGTTTTTTACGAAAAGATAAAAACACATTGACCATTTTGTTTAATAATGAGCTGTCATCTCTCAGGTAATTTCATTAATGCATCTTCGTAAAATTTCCTATTTATTCAAGCAAGAAAAATCTTCGAACTACGCTTTAATACTGCCGTCAGAGCTAATACCTTAACCAGCCAAACAGTTTTATGTAAAGAGAAACCGATTGTAATTTTTTGATGCAATGTCTGGTCTGTACGATGGATATGGTTTAAAGTTTAATCAAGTTCTGATAATTAACCAGAGGTATGGGGACGTCAGTTATTGTTACTACATTTCCATAACTTACCAATTCTGAACTCTTCTGCTTCAAGAATTTTTTTCGGCTGTGATAATTGCTAGCATTATATTAGGTGCAACAGTTAATTCTGTGGAATTTCTTTTTAAAAACAAAATGCATTTATTCTAAAGGCACCACGCATAATTATATTATACATATTTCCCATCGTTAGCTATAATATTGGTCCAAATTTCTGTTAACTTGAGAATGCCATTGAAAATGAAATTTTTTCTTTAGACAAAATTCATTCATCGAACCAAAATTTAATTTCATGATATTTGAAAAACGCCGTTTATTCAGATCAATGTGCCATCGATCTGAATAAATGGAAATCAGATGGCACCATGTCTGGCAAATATGGTGGATGAGGTAAGACTACTTATCCAAATTCTTTATACGAGTCCTTGACTGAAATTGCTACATGAGGTCGAGCATTGTAATGTGACAGAATAACATTTCAATGTCTCTTGTCCCATTATGGTCGTTTCTGCTTCAATGCCATGTTCATTTAAATCAGCTGTTGTTTATAACGATTGGCGTTGTTAAAGCATTGTTTAATAACTCAGAAGACAACAACTTTCTGGTCTAACCAAATATACAATAAAGCATTCTTCGAATGAATATTTTGCTTGGCAATCGAAGTTGATGGTTGACCTTGATCAACCAGAAATTTCTTGCATTTTTGATTATCAAAATAAATCCATTTTTCATAACTTGTACTAATGCGATGCAGAAAAGATTTCCTTCAGGAAATTTTTCCATTAAAATTTCACAGGTTGTTTTTAGTTTTTCCATACTCCTTTCACTCAATTCATAGGGCATCCGTTTTCCTTCCACTTGAATTTTTCCCACACTGTGTAGTCGACTGGAAATGGTTTTTTGAGACACATCAAGCTTGGTAGCAAGTTTTTTTTTGAGTTTGCGTATCATCCTGGGCTAATAGGTCTTTTAATTCTGCCTCTTTAAATTTTTTGGTTGACTTTGGCGTTTCCATATCTTTGAGATCATAATCATACAAAATTGAATCAACAAAAAATTAAAATTTTGTATTAATTTGTATTATAGACCAATAGGTCTATACTTCAATAATAAAGTAAAAATTAAAATTTTTGCATTTATTCAAACAAAAAATTATAAATGCTCTTTGTAAGAAAAAATAGCCTAATAAAAAGCTGAAATAATTATTTTTTCATTTTTGTCATTTTATCGTGCTTTTTAAATATATATTAATTAAATATTTTATTCTTTAAAATTAACAAATCAAATTCAAAGAATATTTTATTTTTGTATAATCAATTAAAACAAGTAATTATATATCAAATTAAATCTCGTTATTTAATTTATTTTAAATTTTAATATGATTTTTGATAATATCTTTGTGAATCAGGTTTAGGCATGGCAGATCTGTCATGGAATATTTTCAAACGGACGCTCCATATATGAAAACGGAGATTTTGATTGGAAATAATGATTTACGAGTAGACGTTACACTTTTTTTTCTTTAAAACTATTTTTTAAGCATTGGCAAATTCCTTTGGGTCGCAGATTCAGATCTTTAAAATTATGGTTTGTCTTACGACTTCATGGAGTTGAAGGTCTGCAGAAGTACATAAGAAATGTTTAGTTTTTATTTGTGGTTCTTTCTCTTCTTATAAATATTATAATTATTTTTCTGATAAAATTAAAAATTTTTCACTTTTATGATTTTTTATTTAATTTTTTAGTCATTTATTAATAAAGCTAGTGTCATACTTAAAATTAATTTTTGTTCTCTGTATTCAACAGCACGTGAGATTGGCCCATTTATTTGAAGACTTGCTCAGGATGGATAAAAGATTTGAAATTGTTGAAGAAGTAACATTGGGTGTAGTCTGTTTTCGACTGAAGGTAACTGATATGGTGAAATATATATGTTATTTATTTTTTCAGGGAGGTAACGAGCTAAACGAAGAGCTCTATAAGAGAATTGAGCAAGAAGGGAAAATACACCTACTTATGTCTAAATTCGTTGATACGAGTACTACATACCTAAGATTTGCAATATGCTATCAATTTGCCAGTGATGAGCACATAAAGTTTGCCTACCAATCTATCATTGATTTGGTTAACGAAGGTTTCGACAGTTGAGTAAATCTGGGAATACTTTTAGTTTTAAATAGATGTCTTAGATATTTTATATTCTTGTTTCATTTAACTTTTTTGATAATAATGTTGTTTAAATATTCAGAATAAGTGTCCAACCGTTGTCATAGACATTTAAGTGAAAAATTCATTTCAAGGCTTTGCGATTGTGAGTGATATTATAAATCGAACTTCATTAAAGTTTAATAACTGATGATCATACTTCGAATATTTGAATAAATTAATCAACAAAATTTACTTTTAATAATAATAAATAAATAATAATTCCATTGAAATACTTTCAAATGATTTAGGTTTTGGTAAAACTGATAAATTGTGATCACTATTGTTAGTGAAAATTAATCGGAGATATCGGGATTGAATCCGGGACCTTCACATGCGCATGCACTGCTCTGATCGCTGAGCTACATCCCCCGACTAACTTTCAATTTATCTCACAACTATAAATATACAGTACATACAGTATATATCCATCATGTATAATACCGGTATAATATTTTTATCAAATTCAATAATTAATAAATCCAGTTCTTTTTTAATTCTATTCCAATTTTTTTTCATTAATCTCTTAAGAAAAAAAATTTAAATCTTCAATTACTTTTGTTTATTTTCATTGGACATTTAACTAGAAAATTATTGGCATTTTAATCTATAAAAATGGAGTTCATTATAAAATTAGTCATTATTTTATCACGAAAATATTTAATATAGTTTATAATCAAAAGCGAAACATCAAATATTTTCAAATTACTTGTTCCATACATGTTAAATCCGAATTTTAATTATGAATCATGCTTAAGTTATTATTCATCATTTAATTCTAAAATTCATATTAAAGAAAATAATAATGTTAGATTGGTGCAAAAATAATGTCGTTTTACGGCTATAAAAGTTAAAACGTCATAACTCAATGGAAAATAAACTTTATTAATCAAAATAATTTAATAATAATAATAGAATTATTAAAAAAGTTACACATGGAAAAAAACGTCACACATACGTCAAAAACGAAATATATATAACTCCTGAAACATACGAAATAAATAAAAAAAGATAATTAATAGACAATGTTCTCAGAAAGATTCGCAGTGGACAATTAAATATAAAAGGAAGCATTAGATGGTTTTGCAAAGCAAAAATTATATAACCTATATTGATATTGTATGTGACATCAAACATAAATCTAAATTATAAAAGTATACGTATAACGATAATATGTATTCTGATAAATTTATTATTTAGATTTGTCTTAAAATAATAATAATAATAATAATAATAATAATAATAATAATAATAATAATAATAATAATAATAATAATAAATACTAACTATAATGATAATAATAAGGAAATAATAAAATTAATTTTTTTCAATTCTGTGCTAAGAAGACAACGGAATTTTTTCCTTCTGTCTGAATGACAGAGAGGCAATTTAATTTTGATTATTCCCTCAAAGGCCTTTAATCTCACATTTTCAATTAAGATAATAAAAAAGAGAGTAGGAGAAGAAAATCGGGATACCGATCTCTTCTGCCTTAACTACGGAAGGAAAAATAATTTTTTAGTTCTTCACATTGGGTCTTATGACAGACAGATAAAGAACAAACCAATTTTCCGTTCTGAGAGATGATGGCCTGATTGACCCAAGGATGAGAATATTTAATCAGTCCTCGTGGTGAAGGAGTTCACGGGAAAAAAGAAAAATAACAAAATCATTGATTAAACGATTATCGTGAAAAAGAATCATTGATAAAACAGTTATATTAAAGCGGTTATTAAGAACAAATTTATGAAGATTAACAGTTATTGTAAAACAGTCAGTTCAGCCATCGACCCCTTTTTAGAATTATTTTTTATAAGATAGGTTTATATTTATTTTTAATATAAACTCTAAGTGTTAATCAATTTTTTATTGGATTTAAATATAAAATATTTTTTATATTTTATTAAAGTGTTTTTTGGTTTGAAAAAATTAATAATAGCTGATACTTTATTTTGACAGAAAAATTAAATTCACAGTTATTCATTGATTTTGAAAACTTAAGTCAACCTCATTATTGCTTCGAACATAACTTGGAGAATAAAAGATTGGAGGTAGGGGAGACAAACTTAGTTGTAAAATTTAAGGGAGCTCTAGTAAACTCAATATTTCAATATATTAAATCCATGAACTCAATTATTCACAAAGTAACGAAGATTTTTAAATTTGAATATTGCCAAAAGCAAATCGCTGCATTTGTTATACTGACGTCCACAAATCATTCTATCTAATTGAATTCTTTATCATAGATTTTTAGTTGTCCTTCAATCTATATCTTCCATGATTCAAATATCAAAGCTACATTATCAAATTCTACTTCAACGGTTTCCAATAATAAAAAAGTTAAAATCCACAGGTTTTTGTAGATCGTTGAGATCAATAATTAAAATAAAAGATATTATGAAATCAAATGAAAATACATACATTTTAAATGTATAAAATGTACATATTATTTTTATATAAAATAAATAAATAAATAAATAAATATATATATATATATATTATTTTGTTTTGAGTGATAATATTCCAAATTCCTTCGAGACTTTTTTGCTACGTCTGGTCCTTGACTTCTCACAAATACCAAATATATAAATAAAAACTTGTGGGGTTTATATTGGTATAATGATTTAATAAAGATTCAAATAGTAGTGACAGTGGAGTTAATGACGCTTTCTGACGTCTATTTATTATTATACTTTTTTGTTTTGAATACAACCTTTTTCTTTTTGTTCATTGTTATTTTTCTTTTAATAATCTCAATTATAATCGGCTGAAATTTACAATAAATATTAAGCTATAGATTTATTATATATTGAAGAATTATACGTGTATACACTCTTTGACAAAATTATTTGCCCATTGTATATTAGAATGAATATTACTTTATATTTTGTCATCATTATGCG
>JBBMKC010095887.1:0-27310 GCA_037834085.1 Bipalium vagum | reverse complement strand
GTTCCATGTGAAGAGGATGATGATGAAAATAAAGCTACAACATCAATGGACAGCTATTTGTGGGAAAATATCCAGGTCAAGTAAAGAAGCGATGACAAACTTGAGAGTTGTCTTAAAAATATTTTCCAACAAAGACTTTTACGGTTCTGCCAATATAAAATCGACAATGTCACAGGTAGAAGAACTTGTGGAAAATGATATACTACAATCTAGGCCAATTCAGAAGACTTTACTGAATATTTTCCACCACTGTTATTAAAATAAATTTTTTTAAAATCGTTTACCTATGTTCTTTTTCGTATTAATAATTCTTTTCTTTTATTATAATAAAATTAAGAAATTAGAACATCTATTATATATAACTTATAAATTTATGAAAGGTTGAACTTCGATATCACTGCTGGTCTTTTGTCAAGGTTAATTTAATATTTCTAATGTTATACAATTGTTTTTATAATTTACACTTAGAGTGATTTTTTAATTAGCGGAATGCTTTATAGGAGCGCAGCGATCTTAATAGCGATGACTTTCATTAAATTTAATTAGCATAATATATATTACAAAAGTAAAGTTAAAAATTAATGACTTTGAGATTAAATTAATCGTGTAAAACAAAATGCGCATTTATATCTAATAAAATCCATATGAAATTAAAATATTTTTATTATTATGTAAATTAAATATAAATCTTACCATGTTTTACATTTTGATAAAATATTGTTTTTATGAATATTTTTTAATGATTCTATGTGCAAAATAATATGTGAATTATTTTTATATTCAAACCTTGTTGATGCACAAATTTTAATATTCTCTTCGTAAAAAGAATTATTTTCAGAATTGTTTTTTGAATTACGTATTCCACCTTGGTCATCTTAAATATATACAATCAAATTAAACTAATATTACTACAACTTACTACCTGATTTAATTGAAAGGAATTCGTTTTCCATTTCGTATTCATTTTGAAACAACGATTCTGCAAATGATTCATTTTCAAATTTCTGTGTCATTTTTAAATAAATAAAATTTTAGAGATGTAAAACAGATAATAAATCAACATTAAAGTTATCAGAAATATTTAATAATTACTTCCGGTATTTAACTTAAATCTGATTTTATCAACCTAAAACATTCTAAAACAATTTTCAGAATTATATAGTATCATATTAATAGAATTTTGAACAAATAAAACTATGTAGTTCAATTTATATTGAAATTTAAATTTTTGATAATTATTTCAATTGAAATTTATGTATGTTTGTTTAAAAAATCCAATCTAATTAATATTTTTAATTTTAATTTTTAAAAATAAGATGAATTTAATTCAAATTCGTTCTATTCTTAACATTATTCTAATGGGCATTGCCTTTTTACTTTTATTTAGTGCTTTTCAAACATCATCTATGTTTCAGGTAAGATTTTTATGATTAATATATTTCAATATTTAATTTTAAAATTTTATGTTTCTTAGACTATAGTCTTAAATTCAGCCAAAAATGAACCAAATAGTACTTTTACTGGTAGCGGATATATTAGGTTTACAATTTAAATATTTTATTTTTAATACTTTTCTTTAGTTTGACCTTAATCTATTTGGTTTTCGCTTTTGTAAATTGGTTTAGTCCGGTTGTAGTCGTATGGCTAACACCAAAATATTCTATGTTTGTATCAGCAATACTTTATGTGTTAGTTATTAATAGAATAAGACAATAATGTTTTCTAGTTTATTTATTGCATCTTTTTTGAAACCGATGAATTGGTCACTTTATTTGGGTTCAGTCTTGGTTGGCTTGGCTGCAGGAGGTTTTACCTTAAATTAATTTTCATTGATTGACATTAATAACTAGTTTTATGGACAGCTCAGGGAAATTTTCTCTCAATAAATTCGAATCCCAGTACTATAAACAGAAATACGACACTATTTTGGTCTATATTTCAAACAAGGTTTGTATAATTTTTATTTTTTATAATTTTTTTTCTCTGGTAACATCTTAGGAAAATTAAATATACATTATTGTTAATATTGTACGTAAATTTCGCAATATTAAAACAAGCTTTATAATAAATCAATGTTATTGTATCAATAGGAATGACATTTCTCTCTATAGGAATTAAATGAGTCCAATGATAACTGAAGAATGCAAATAAAACAATTTATTTGTCCATTCAGTTAATATAATTACGCAATTTTTTAACGGTTACTGAAATTGAACTACCGCTTTGATAAAATATTTTGACAATTTCTGCCCGCTGTTGCATATTATAACGATCCATATTTAATTTTCAAATGTTTATCTAGAATAATGTTAAATATTAATTTATTTATACAAAACTACTTAGTATTTAATATGTTAAAAGTAGTAAAGCTTCTTTTGGAAGACCCTGTATTTTCCTTGAGGAAAATTTTTAATTTTCGGATAAAGTATAATGTTGCGAATCAAGGAGAATTACAAGATGGAAATAATTTTTATTTTTATAGGCAGACTTTGACTTACTGATAAGTATTACCTTAAAATGTGTACGATTCTCACCATTTCATCCATTCTTAAGAAGTAAACTTCATCGACGAAATTGTTGAGAAAAGCAGTAATAATTTGTCAAATCTTTCACTTTTAGTTGGTTTCAAGTTGAACGACCGTAAAAAATTAATAATAAAACAGTTTTGTTGTCATTTGATCTTTATTGGTCTTCACTGCTTTCATTAATTCTTTATAATTAATCTTTACTGCTAGTGATCGATAAGGTTCATCTTGAAGCTTAACATTCGAAAAAGATTTTCCAACCCAAAATAGGAGACTTGTTAAAAGTGGGACTGATACCAAATATTCTGTTAATGTTGTGAATCGGTTAAACTTTATTTAAAAATTAAAACGATTCTTCATTTCAGTAAAAAGATGATTTTATTTAAGCTACTTCATAAGAAAAAATATTAATTAAAATTTTTCAATAATTAGATTTATTAAAAAAACAATTTGAAAAATTTATTTTGGGTAGTTTTAAAAAGAATTTACTCCATTATGAAAATTTTAATTTGGACTGGTACAAACTGAAACTTTTCCCTATTTCACAGAGAAAAAATTATATTTAATACCGATTAAGAGATTCGTTTTCATTTATTTAATTTAAATGTATTTTTAATCTTTAATACTAAATTAAAATGGTAATTGTGTGAGTGTCAAATTTTGGATATGACTAAACAACGGTAATTGTAAAATTATCTTTTTGAAAAAAGATTTTTAATATGGTAAAGTATGTTGGTGGTGCAATGAAAACCTAGAAGTACATAAATGAACTTTATAACATGAAGCAAAGAAAAAGAAAAGCTAAGAAAAAGATTATCGAAAAAATTTTTGTGATAAAGATTTCCTTGGAACAAAAATTGAGTTTCTCTTATAATTTTGCAATCTTTGTGACTATAAAATTCCAACGAGAAACGATCTTATTTAAAAAATATCGATAATCTTTAAATATTTTTCTTAAATGTAAAGTGATTTTTTAAATTGATTTTTAATTTTAGACTTTTGTCAATCATGAGTGCTGAAATTAAGCTCTCAATATATTTCCAAAATTTTACTTTTTATATTATTATCATTTTATTATTAATTTTTTTTAAGTTCTAAATAAAATTAATAAATCAATGTCAAATAAAAGTCTAAATTAAAAAATATAATCATTTTATAGATTTATCAAAATATGACTTAAAAGTGCATTTATAAGAAAATAAAAAATTTATTTTAATCAATTTAGAACATTTTTTTCAAATATTTTCAGTTTATCATGAATTCTAAATTATGTGTTAAATTGACTATGGGTCTTTAAAAAGATAGTTTCCTAAAATGATCCTCACTTCAACAGTTAACAATTAAATAAACTAAAGATGGGCTTGATAGGAATAAGTAAAAAGTAAAGAAAACTTCTACCACATGAATTGACTAGATTCAGAAACATTTTGAGAAGTTTATTAAAATCACTCGTACTGATTTTGTATGTTTTAAGAAGTTTGAACCTAGGAAATCATCGAAAATAGTCAGTGAATCTTTAAAAAGCGAAAATTAATTAATATTTTAAATAGTAACAAAGTTGATTAATTTTTCAACGCAAAATTTTATGTTAAAAAATAGCATAATAAGTGTATTATGCAAAACTCCCGAAACTTATGGACCATCTTAATATTTTCTCTAAAATTTATTAACTAACTTATGTAAACATAAAATTAGTTTGTAATACATTTAAAAATTTTTTTTAATCTTTTAGGACACCATGCATTATTATTATTATTATTATTATTATTATTATTATTATTATTATTATTATTATTATTATTATTATTATTATCGTTTTTGTTATTATTTTAATATTTCCAAATAGAAATGTTTTTATATTAATTTTTGTTACCATTCTTTATTATAAGACCGCTTAATGCAAGTAAACCATTTATTATTTTAGTCTTGTTCTTGGCAATCTATTCCAATTTCTCATGTTTCGACAAAGTTACACCATAAGCCATGTCCAAAGGACTATATTCTACACCGTGTTTACGGCTATTGGAGGATTGGGTGCTCTCCTAATGTTATCATTTCAAAAACCGGTTGAAACAATTTTCAAAAGTCAAGAAAGTTTATCTGAGAATGACTTGAAGACTCTGTAAGCTAATTTTGTTCATTAATTATCTGATTAAAGAGTTTTGAATTTTAAAATAATTTTTGAAATATTATATAATTTCAAATAAGCAAAATTAATGATTTTAAAACTTTTTTGATAGAGAAATCAATAAATATTTAGTTTTCAAATTATTTGACTGTTGAACATGCTTTCTAAATCTTGTACTTTATGTTCTAAATCCAGATGTATGATAGGGGTTCCATAAAAATACCGAAAGAAGTAAAGATGGATATTTTATTATCAAATGATACTGTTAATGTCTTCCAAAACACAAAAAAATTTAATTTTATAAATCAATTTCACAATTAAAAATCTTCAGTTTTGATGAATGTGTTTGAGAGGTAAGAGTATTTGAACAGATCCATTTATTTTGTAAATTTACATTTTTTTAAAAAAATAATTTACATAGAATCGATTTTTTTTAATTTCTATCAATATTAATCACGAACCAAAACATTAAAACCTTAAAGTTCCGTGTAAAACGCGCAGCGTGTTTTTTGTAAAAATATCGTCTTTTTTCTTTGTATAACGCGCAGAAATTTTTATGTAGCATTAAAAAAATTGCATTAAATGTATTATAATTATATGAAATTAAAATGATTTCATATCCAAATTTATAAATCATGTTTATTGGAAAATTAAAAATTAAATTTCTTTTAATATTCAACTTTTCGAATTTTTCTGTTTGAATTTTATTTGAAGTAAAAATTAACTTCATTTTACTGTATATTAATTATCTTTAAGATTTAGCTATCATGGAAGAAAAACAACGTAGAAAATCATATTGTGCAACTACGAAATTGAAAGTAATTGAATGCGCAGAAATCAATGGCAACAGAGCAGCTGCAAGAAAGTTCAACGTTATAGAATCAAGTGTTCGAGAATGAAGGAAAACAAAATAATTGCTTAAATTAACAAAAGCAACCAAAAGAGCAAGAAGAAGAAGAGAAGCATTTGGCCACAGATAGAAGAAGCTCTGAAAAAGTGGATATTTGAACTTTGAAAAGATGGTAGACAAGTCTCTACAACATCTATTAAATTAAAAGCAAGATCAATAGCAGAAGAATATGATATTTGAATTTTAAAGGAAGTAACCGATGGTGTAACATATTTATGCACAGAAATCAGTTTTCTGTCAGATCAGTCACCTCGGTTGGACAAACTATGCCTACAGATTGGAAAAAGAAGTCCAAATTATTCTATTTATATTTAAAAGATAAAAAGCAAGAACAAATAGGAAATATGGACGAAGTTCCTATGTGTTTCGATATGCCAGGAAACTACACAATTGAGCAGAAAGGTATAGAAAATGCCAAGATAAACACCACGTGTGCTGAAAAATGTAGCTTTACTGTTGTGCTAACTGTCACTGCTGACGGTTGGAAACTACCTCCCATGGTAATATTATAAAGAAAAACTATACCGAAAGAAAAATTTCTAAAGGGTATCATTTTTCAAGCAAATGAAAAAGGTTGGATGGATACTCAAATGTTTAAAGTATGGTTAGAAGAGGTTTGGTGAAAAAGACCTGGATCATTCTTCGAACCAAAATCTATTCTAATTTTTGATTCTGCTTCTTCGCATTTAACCGAAACCTCAAAAATAGACACTAAGAGATATTAACAATTGCTGTAATTCCTGCTGGATTAACAAAAATATTGCAGCCATCTCTGCTTTATATTGATCTTCACTTAAAGAATTTTCGAATTGTCCAATAAAAATTTTAAATCAAAAGTTAGAAATAAATGGAAACGTTGTATGATTATGATTCCATACATTCACAAAAGGTGTTAAAATGAGGAGAGCATCATATTCTACTGTTTGTGAATGGATAAACAATGCATGGGAATCAATTACTCCTGTTGCATTGTTAACCGATTTAAAAAATCCAGCATTGTGGACCTTAATGATAAATTTAATGACTTCTCTGATTCAGAGCCTGATGAGTTAGCAGATAAAGAAGAGGACGATTTACCCAAATTACCAAAGGATTTTTTGAACATGTTGGATTCTTTGAATAAATTTTTTAAAATAAATTTTGGCTCTCACCTTTGTTTTTTTTTCATGTTATCTTTTTGTACAATTTGCATAATATTTGTCAAAAACAATCTTTTTTCTTTATATAAATATATATAACGCGCATCCATATACAGGGTGATTGATAAATAACTCTCTATTGTAAAAGTCTTTTTTTTTCTGAATATTATTTTTACGAAAAATGAATATAAAAAGAACAAACAAAATTTAGTTTTATTTAAAATTCAAAATGTGAACCAGCATTCGTCTGTAAGTTCCTAAGTCTCTTGGGAATCGAATCGACTGATCTTTGTAGGAACTCTTGTGGAATGGCAGAAAGGTTTTCTTGTAATCGCACTTCAGGTTCTTCTAAAGTCTTTGGTTTCGTGGAATAAAATTTCTCCTTCAACCAACCCCAAAGGAAAAAATCACAGGGTGTTAAATCAGGGCTTCTGGTCGGCCATTCATGAGGATCACGACGACCTAACCATCTCCCAGGAAAATGCTTATATATCCATTGACGAACAATGATAGCAAAATGTGGAGGAGCACCATCTTGCATAAACACTTGGTCATATTAATTTTAAATCTTAATATGAAAATAATCGATTTAATTTGTTATAAATACCTTATAAGTTGAAAAAAATAATTCAATAATTCAATAGGGAGTTAATTATCAATCACCCTGTATAAAGCGCAGCGTGTTTTTTGTAAAAATATTCACGCGTTATACACGGAACTTTAGGGTATCTATATATTTAAATTAATTTTTTGACTATACAAAACTTTTATCTGAAGTGCTTTATTCCATTTGAAAAATTTAAAAAATCAATATTTTTTATCAGATTTCGATATTCCATAATTAAAATTATGTTTTAATCACTTGTCTTCAAGTTTTCATGATTTAGTTAACCGTAAATCTTTTTTCAAATGAATCCTCTTCAAGTTATTTGAGAAAAATATTAAGTGAGTTACTTAATCTTTTATCTCATACAGCAGCTATACAACAATCTATTTCGATTTACTGCCTAGTAGAATAAAAATAAATATAAATTAAGTTATAGTATCTCAAAATTATATCGTTGGTAGCAGAGAGGCGAAAACACTGATCAAAATGATTCTAAAAAATATGTTTGTTTAAATCAGCATCTTTAAAAAATCAAAAGATTTTGTAACTATCACAATACAGATGTTTATTCTATCATCCACCAAAACTGACTTCTCAAAAAACTAACAGTCAACAGAAAATGTCAATTTTTGGATAATTATGACATAAAAGTAAGTATGTAACTTTTAATCATGCAAAAATTTTTAAAAACAAGCACAACAGTCTTAAGACTTACTCTTTAATAAGTCAGGTATCAAACGTATTAATATTTTCTCGTTTTTCAACTATTTACAAATTACATTAATACAATTTACATCAGACATTCATGACTGATTGAAATAATCTTTTATTTGCTAGAAGGCTTCATAGCTTTCTTCCTTTGTCTCAATTCTTGACTCTATTTTTAATTGATCCTCAAAATCATATTCATTATCATTCAAATGTGTCATTAATTGGTTCTGAACCAATACTTAACAAAATATCATCTTCATTGAAATCTATATTCAGAAAAATCATTTTCATCTATTTGCCATGTAGTTAGGTTTTCGTTCATTTCGGACGATTATAATAATTCCATTGACGCCACTTAGTCTTTCTAACTGGTTCTACTTGAATATGCAGGATAGAAAAGTTCGAGTCAGACTTAATAGGCATTGTAAATTTGAAATTATTGTGGTTTTTAATTAATTTTCTAAGAGGGTATAATTTTGTCGATTTTTCTAAAACAAATTGAATTATTTTATAAAATTGATTTCTATGGTTTGATATTTTTTAATTTTCATTATGTTCACTTATTTCTCAGACAATTATAATATTTGTTTCATTATTTTTGGGGGAAAATCAAATTATTATGTTGGTGCAAAAATAATGACCGTTTTTCAATTTATTAGTTTAAATTGTTTCTGTATCAATATTTTTAGAATAAATTTATATTGTTATAAATAATGTTTAAATGCTTTTTCTGCTAAATAAATAATCAAGTAGTTAGTTGTTTAAATTTTTTAGCCATTTAAAAAAGGCTTTAAAACCGGAAATTCGGATAATTTTGTTGCAAAATTCAGGGTAGGCAATACCACTATAGGATAAAAAGGACCTTGAACATCCATCAGAAAGTAATGATGATTAATTGAAAACAATGATCAATACAAATCTAATGAAAACGTTGAAAAATATCAAAGCTAATGATAAAACGATTCTGTGCTGCTTGAGCCCGATTGAAAAAGTTAAGGTGGACAAATGTACATCGCACGAATTTACCGAATATCAAAGAAATATCTGTTATGATATCTGTCCAGACTTCTGCGCAAAAAAACTCAGTCATTTCTTGATCGTATAGTGACCTGCAATGAGAAATGGTTTTTGAACGATAACCGACGGCGATCTACTCAATGATTACATCATGATGATTGCCTAGGACATCAAAGCAAAATGTCGCATCCGAAAAAACGGTTATGGTGAAATTTTTGTGGTCTGTCTCTGGTCTCATTCATCACACCATTACAGTCGAGAGGTATGTCTGAGAAATAAGTATAATGTACGAAAATCTTCTATGAAAGCAACCAGAGTTAACCAATCGAAGAGATTCTATATTGCTTCTTAGAAATGCTTATAGCTTTTATATATAGCAAATATAATTCGCCAAATTTGTATAACCTTGCATATGAAACACATTATTATGCATCAAACCTAGAAGCCACAAAATAATAACTATTCAAGCACCTGGAGTTAAGCGTAGGAAACAGTTCAAAAAAGAGGATGTAATAAAATGCCTTGGAATTTTTCGTTACCAGAATCTAGATTTTTATTGGGCAGAAAATTTGACTCCAGATAATACTTTAATTAATAGTTTTATTTGAACTGAGTTTTTGGATTTTAAATTATTTGCTAAAAACGATTATTTTTGCACCAAACTAATATGATATCGATTAAATATTAAGCCTTTACTAATTATAGTAGATTAAGATAGTTAGAACCTATGTATCTATTTGTTTAATATATTTAATAATTAAATTTCTGTTATAATTTATCAAAATTTTCAACAAAAGAGTTTTGTAAAACCTATATCTTAAATTTTTATCTGTATATTATTATTATTTGATTAATTTCTTTTAATTTTAAGAATTCCGGAAAAATACAATCCAAAAAATGCATTTTGTAAGATTTAATTTTGATACATTCATTATTTATATTTTATTTTAACTTTTCGTTTATTTATATTTGCTATTATTTAAAATACGATTAACAAATTATTTATTTCTCGCCTATTAATAATTCAATGATCTTTTTCGATGATTTTCTGAGTTTAAGATTCGTAAGCTATACCTATATTTCATTCCTATTTAAAATTCAGTACAAGGAGTACTTTAAAAAATATTCAAAAGGTTTCTTCATTTTTTGATCACTTTATATGGCCAAAGTTTTTTTTCCCTTCAAGTAATTTCTAATACTGAAAATCTCATAAAGGAATAGTCCTGTCAACAATCAACGTCCATTCATAACTTTAAATAATACTTGCAATTCTTCATCTGTGAATAACTTTACTTTTCTTAAGCATCGTTTGTCTTGCACATTATATCCATCAGTTTTAAGATAGTTTCTGATATTTCTTTTAATATTTTTCAAAATATTTTAATTGTTGAAGTTTTTACATGATCATTTTTATATTTTAAAGAAGTGGCCTTTTTATCTGCAATGTTTTTTTAGATGGCTTTTGAATTCATTAGTAAAATTATAAATAATAACGATTATTAGTTTACCTTAAGATAATATTAGAATTAGTATTCAGAAAACCGCATGAAAACCAATAATCAAATAAGACTGCCTTTGTCTTATCTGAAGATTAATAATTAAATTATGATAATAATTAACTGTTGTCACGTTAAATAAAACCATAAATACTAATGCACCTCAACAAGTAATTTTGTAATTTACGATAGAAATGCTGAGCTTAGAAAAATCGGCAAGTAGATTTTTATTAGTTATTCATTTTTCAGTGCATCAAATTATTTATCGAGTATTTTTCTTTTTAATATAATAATTATTATTGTTATTTTGTAAATAGTTTATCTTTTATTCGAAGTTTTTCACTGGTTAAGACGAAAGTATAATTATTCCGAATTTGAAGTGTTTTCAGTTAATATAGTACTTTAAATGGCTACATGTGTATTTTGATTGAATTTTTAATAATATGTATTAATTTAATTTTCATCTTAGTATGTTAAACCACTTTGTTATTTGATATTTTCTCTTCTTTTTCAAATTAATTTAATCTAATATGTAAAGAAGGGTGTCTAATTTCCTATCATAAAATGGTGATTACAATTGTTAAAAATACGTTCAAAATTAACAAAATAATATATTTTCTTTTTATAATTTAAGGTTAATCATAAAAAGATCAAATTTAATCACAAATCGATCTCCTTCAAAAAAGAAGGATTAATCGAATAATAAGTTTCCCATCATATATATGTAGTTTACTAAGAAACTGAAAAAAATAATTGATTTGTTTTTCACTTCAAAAAGAGTGTAATAATGATTATTACATGGTGAATATTTTATTTTTTATTGATTATCAGTTTAAAAAACATTTTCAGATAATATTAAAGTGATCAACATTTTCAAAATTAACTTGAAATATTTTCGTAAAATCGCAAATTGAACAAAGTATACATAATGTATAAATGAATTTCAAAGCAATCACGTGACTTAAAATGAAAATATCACTTGATACATTCAGCTTATCAAAAATCGATGACCCTGGTCAAATAGTGTATTGATTAATTAAAATAATGGTAGTCAAAAATGTTGTGCTATTTTCAGTTTGAAACGTCGAATAGAACTTTAGCAGAAGGTGTGATTATTATTTATAAATCAGATGTCAATGGGGAAAAGATTAATAAATATTTATTTGTACATATATATTTATCAAATGTTTTCTGAAGAAATTTATAATTATTTTATAGGTTTTATGGTGATTACTAGATTGATATTGAAATATTTAAATAATAAAGTTGATGAGAAAAGTACGGAGTTTCAATTTTGAGTTATGAATGATATTTTAATAGTGTGGCAGATGTCAACAAAGTTGTTGAACTAAATTCAAGTATGTGCAGTATGAAATGGACACTGCTTTATAAAAGTTTTTAGGAATATTAAAAAAATTTTTGATAAATAAAAACGAGTAGTCTTCTTTCTTCACTTTCATTTTAATTTATAAATTTTTTTAAAAATATTCCTAAATACTTTATAAAAACCAGTGTCCATGTGAAATGAGAATGCTAATTTGTGATATCTAGAATTTTTTCAATATTGGTAAAACAAATAGTGAAAATAAGAAGTCATACAACTTTAATTATAATAAATGTATAAATTATGTTAGCGTATTTTCTTTTGAAATAGGAATTGATAAAATTCAGATATTGATAATTTGTTTATATGCATTAAAAGCATAATGATTAATTTAGATAATTTTAAAATGAGTTAATGGTATGTCTCTGAAAGAAAATTTTAAAATTATTTTATGGAATACCAAATTTGAAATTTCACCAAGTAGCAAAAGACATGAAAATGAGTGGAAAAATTAAGACTCAGTATTCAAGAAAAAATAAAATCCGACTTAATTTAACAAAGAAAAATATTAGAGTTCAAGAAATGGAGTGCCTTTGATGTAGATCTCAATATAAGGAGTTGCTATAATTCCATTACAACTAATAAAATTTTGATAGAAGAATGGAGCTTTGCAAGACAATATTGATAAAATTTGAAAAAAGATTTTTCCTTGTTTAATAAGATATAATGTAAGATGTAAGTTCATATTGAATAAGCCTTCATATTTCCTGATGTTTGAATTTGTTTATCTCTGTAAAAATCCTTTTCGTAGCTCAAAGATTTGAGAGACAGTTTAGTGTGATCACTTTGGGATGCTGAACGACTTTTCCAGGTCTAAATTAACAAGATTGTTTCACGTAATTTTTTAAGAGAATTTTTATTAATTTAATATTTAAACATTATAATTATCAATTACTAAGTCATGCTTATGTGTCATGTGAAATTTATATGAAATGAATATATAAATTTCGGATAGATTAACTGTTCATAACCAACGGATAATAGTCAAAAATGAAATATTCTGAGTTTTGGATTATTTTCAAGCAATCTTAACGTTAATGAATGATTACAAATTTTTTAAAGAAAGTGAAAGTATTAAGAAATAGAAAAGAATAGGGTTTTGTAAACATAAACATCGATAATTTACTTATTTCACTTTTCCTCATTAGGATTACTACATTTTTTAATTATTAATGTTAATTGAAAATTTTTATTAAATTTATTATCAAGGTAAATCATTTATATATTTTACACCAAAATATATGAAATAAGAAACTTCAGTTTTCAAAATAAATTTCATATTTACTTTCAAAATTAATATACCAGATTCAGGTCCGTGACTGTAACCTTAATGATTGTTTTAAAAGTGTTTATCCATCAGAAATTGAGAATACATAACTCTAAAAATTTATAACGGATGTCAACGATATTTTGGACCTATACTTTTTATGAACTGAAATTTTAGTCTTATCGAGAATGTCTAAGAATGAATGAAACAATTGATTAAAACAATTATTGTGGATCAATTGTGGTCAATTAATGGTAGTCTGAAGGAAAATTGCTGAACTTTAGTCAATATCATATGAAATATGATTAATTACTCGACATATGATAGATATTACAACGTATTTCAAATTTTGAAGTAGTTTTGACTGGAAAAGATTTTAAAATGAAAATAAGATCAAATATGATATCAAAATATTTCTTATCCATATATATAATTTAATTTGTTGAGAAGTGAATCAGCGTTTGATTGGCAAATGGCCATTATAATAATCGCCAATAATAATAACGATGAATGTATCTTTAAATAATGATGCATTTAAATATATTAAAATAAAAATCCTAAACAATAAGATGTTGCTTTGAGATTTTTTGCATAAATACAATTAATAATTGAATTAATTATGAAAATTATAATTCACAAATATTAGGGAGAAAATAGGATTCAGACTGTTAAGACTTTAGGGAATGTTATATATTTAGATCTGTAATTGAAAATTAATGTAAATACGCACTGCCTTAATTATAATTAAAGGAAAACATAAATAATAATTTATGCTATATCGGTAGATTTATTCTTCTGGGTGGTATAGAAAACTGGAGAAAATGGATTATGTACACGGATAATTTAATAATTGTCTCCTGGTATAAAAATATAGAATTCGAAAAGTTATGATGGTAGGTAGACCGTTTTTTCAATTTTTAATGTTTGGAGTTTCTATTTGGTTAAATATTGCCCAGTTTTTTGAAGGTCGATTTTTATCCATTTGCTTGTATCTTATCAATGAGTTACTTTACTAAGCAAGCTTCTTATAATAATTTTGTAATAATTAACTTTGGTAAAATTAATTATACTTTCTTTTATCAACACTCTTTTATAACATCTAATTACTGTTGAAGTTTAACAGTAGAAATCTGATGGGAATGTGCTACTTATTGCATTAATGGTTGATGAGTCTATATCTCAAAACCTCATTTGAAATAGTTTTATTATCGAAATTATTTATTGGGGATCATATCAAATGAATAATTTGGCTATTCACATTTTCTTAACCCTTATTTGAGTTGTTGGATTAATATAAAATTAAAAAATGATAAACCCATTGAAATTGGTCGTTCGCTTAACCAATTTGTGAAACGTATTATTTGTTTAAAATATATCTTAGATTTATGGCTTCAAATTTTTTTCAATTTCCGGATTTTTGCGCAGGAAAATAAAAACTAAGATTATAAGAAATAAGAAAGGGAAAAGATCTTCTAAAGTAAATAAAGATTAACGAGATTTTTTAAAGTTAATAATATTAATATTTTAATATTAATTATATTTTCCTAAAATCGATCGATTAATAAACTTTATTTAAATGGTGGATATATAAAAACCTTTTAAATGATTTTGAAATTAAAAAATTGTAACAATTTTACATTTAAAATCTATAAAAGTATTTATTATTTTTATAAAATCAATAAACTACATTAATTAGTCTAATTAATAGAGGTCATTGCCTAACAATAATTAAAACAAATCTTTTTTTTCAATATATTATTTTTAATTTTGTGAACAAAATTGAATATTTTTATATTTTCTGAGTTATAATTAGTTGTGGACCTCAGTTTTAGTAATATAATTATGAGGACAGTTGAAGTTTGATAATAGTTTTATATAACCCATGAATTTCATTTAATAAAAGTTGTTTTTTTCTTAATTTTGCCATTGAAAAATGTATAACGTTAAATTTTACTTTCTAGTCATACTTATGTGCTAAATCGTTTTTATATTTAGTAATCAATTTTTATACATATGTTACAATCTAAAAAGAACTGTGAACCTTGATCATTTTATAAATTTATTATTATTACTACCATCACATTATTATTACTTGATATTTATCTAATGAAAATTGTCAGTAGTAACAATCTGATAGAATTTTATTTCCAATCTTAAGTTGCATTTATTTACAGTTCAATCATTTCGACTGGTACGAACCACGAATATGCTCCTGCTTCAATTTGTGTTTATATATGCAGGTTGAAATTTCATTTATTTGTTTAAGTTTTGTGGAAAAACAGTTTTTATATTTATTTTCATAATAAAACAGAGTTGATATTATTTCCTCATAAAATGTATAGCTTTACTTAGTGATTTTCTTTTCATTTTAAATTGAAGTGTCTGTGAAAGTTAATTCAAAGAACAAGAACAGTCATTCTCTGTTCATTATAATTTTTTCCTATGTAGCAAAACAAAAATGTGAATTGTTTATTATGAATATTCTTCAATTTCTTTTCAAAATTTTCTTAATATTGTATCAATCTTCATAAAATTTCATTACTTTTACTTATTTCCGGAATAATAATTTTTATAATTATCTCTTATTTGATAAATTAATGTTTTTTTATACTAATGATTTTATAATTTCATTTTTAGAAAGTTTTCTAAATAATTATGATTCGTTTCAATTAATGGCACCATATTATCACCTTACGGCCAAAATGACTTTGGAAAATAATTAACTATCAATTTTTATATTTATATAAAATTTCATCATATGTTGTTTTTTATTTGAGACTTTGCCGTTGAGGATGGGTAATGAAGGCAAAAACTGTCTAATGGTACATTCTAAAAACCGTGTAAAAATTAATTATTATTTATTTTTAATATTAAAAATAAGGTAAGTCAATATTAAACCCGTGATGTCTAATATAATCTAGCGTATTTTAACATATTATCAATTAAATGTTTTAACTAAATCGAGTGATGTATAATATTTTTCTTTTCATATTATTTAATTAATTTATTATTAATAATATTATTATTATGAAACGTGAAATTATTATTATTATTATTATTATTATTATTATTATTATTATTATTATTATTATTATTATATAAAAAATGATTAGGTTTTAATCGTCTATTTTCGATGTTTTTAATATTTGTTAAACTTGTTTGAAAGATTATATAATGAACACCAACATTCTTATTTACTCAATCTTCAGACAGAAATAATGGCATGACCTATCATCCCATATTGTCCATGATAAAATATCATTGCCGAAATTTGGTAACGATAATTTCCACATAGAATTTCATTGACAATTTTTTCCTGTCTGAGTAATTATAGCCATATGTCCATGTTTCGCTACCGCAAAGAAAAATAGATATGAATGAACACTAGATGCCAATGCAATATTTTGTGGACAAATTGTGGAAATATCACTTTCATGTAACTGTGTTTTTTATCTTTTCAGTTTCAATCGTGTCCAAAATAACACTGAAAATTAGACCTGATACTGATATTAAATCAATAAATGTATCAAATATAGTTTAATAATTTTTTATTTTAATTTTCCTACAAAATTTGAAAAAACAAAATTTTACCAACTTATCGATTGTTTGTCAAAGTTCGATAAATAAGAAAACATATTTTAGAAAAGATTTATTTTAAATATATACTTTTCATTAATAAATATTAATTATTAAACTATTAATTTTAAACAAAACTGAGTTTTATTTACTCTTTTCCAAATCCAAACACCCGTGATTATTTTCTGAAGTTTTGTTTTCTTTTTTACGCCACAATATTGATGTCAACATTGTTATAAATAGATGTCGTATTTTCCAGAGAAACAGATATCAGAAATGTGTGAAAAAATCGTAAAAGCCCCCACCCACATTAAGATAAAATCAACAATAATTAAAATGTGTGGTGATATATTCTGTGAATCACTTTTTAAAAGCCAGTGTAATGTTAAATGTTTTCAGAATTTTATTTTATCCCAGGTTTGGAATTGACTTTTTTTTCGGGCGTGTATGGGACTGCTGTCGGTCAAACTGAGTATTTCGGTGATAGCGCCAAAGGCTATGTTGGATTGATTGGTATCATGATCGGTTTGGGTGAAATCACAAGTAATTGATCGTTTTATTCATGATCTCTGTGATATTAGTAATTTTCACGTTTGAGTTAACCAATAAAAATTGTTTTTGTTTTAATATTTTATAAAGAAGAAATCCATAGGAATTTTTTGATTTCTATAAACCATTTGAGAATTATTCAATTTAATTTTATATTAGAAAAATAACTAATAACTTTCTTATAACTAATTCTATGGAATTGTTTGGTATGTACAAAATAATTCCATTGTCTGAAAATAACATTGGATAATAAAAAATTATGAAATTAGAAAATGGTGACAATGACAATTAAAGATAGCATAGATTTTTAAAATGAGACTAAAAATTTAAAGACTTTCTCTCAGATTACTTTAAGATGAACTTATAATAATTATTATTTATTTAATTCACCATTATATATATCACATGTGACATTCTCTTTAATTGTTTATAAATGTACTCTAACTTATCGGCAGCCTTTCTATTCACTTGAAAAATCTACAGGTTTTGATAAAAAAAATTCTTCAACCCAACATTAGTTGTGAACATCATTCTTACAGGAAATCACAGATAGAAATCTAATAGATTATAATATGTTGAGTATTCCAACTAGGTGATTTTGTCATCATAAATGAATACAATCAGGAATTGTATGTTGCAAAATCACTTGTGGAGTTTCTGGTTTTTTCTAACAAATTACTGCCTCTAAAAAACTCATTTGCTTGTAGTCAATTTAAGAGGTTACAGTCTGATCTCAATCATTACTAAGCATTACTTTTTAGAGACGAAAATCTGCTTTTTGCTAATCTCGATTAAACCATTCTGTTCTTTGCTTAAACTCCTTTATAGTCACCATTAACCATATTTGTTAAAAGGATTGCAATAATAAGAAACTAAAGACCTCTTAATGTCGTTGTTGTGAAGTTATATGCATCCATTGTTTGAACTTTTCCCATTTTATGGAAATTTCCTACGATTGTTATTTGGTCAACATTAATTCTATTAAGGAATTCATTGTAACCAATCATTTATAAAATCTTCATCTAATTCAAATTTTCTTCCGTTAGGCGGCACATCAAACAACTGCTTTCCATGAATCTAGAAAACCATCTTTATGCCGTTCATTTTCAAAAAGCGGCTTTTCTATATGCGGTGCTTACTTTTAACTATTGCTGTTTACTTCCGAATTATACTTTAACAGTAAAATATTAATGATATGTTAATTCTTTACAATCTATTTTTTCTATTTCAAATAATTACTTTGGGTATGTATTGTAAATTTAATGAAATTAAACAAACCGATAATATTTACACATCAGCACAATATATTTAATTATATCTAACACTTTAATTGAATTTATTATTATTTTATTTAAGCCATTTCTGATAATAAATAATATTTATCTTTAACGTTAAATTTTTAGTAAATTTTATATTTAATTTAATTCTAAAATAAAAACTGGTAAATTATATATTTTAATAAAATATTCACATCTGCTATCTTCCAAAAGAAAATTGGAAGTGCAAACAATAATTATTATTATTAATATTTAAAATTAATTAAAAATTTCAATAATTAAGTTTCATGTCCCTATAAATTCATTTCAAATTATAAATATAAAATCAATTATAATCTAGATATTAAACATTTTGTAATAAAAAGATCTTTTGGCATCTGTCACTGAATTTAAATTAATTATTTAATCTTGTTGCATAATCTTTATTAATAAAAAACACTTTTTTCATAGAATTTTACATTTCCTAATAATAGTATTTTTAATTGAAATGGATGATATCTCATACAGTTTTCTTTCACTTTCAAGATGAAATCGACTCACATTTTCCATTGACTCTATTTCCGAAACATAATCTGTGATTTTATTATATATTAATTATGGGTTCATTCCAACTTTTCGTTGCACAAGAATATGATTAATATTTTTACTATATTAGTAATAAATTCTTTTGCGCTGTGAATTGATTAATGTTACCATTTATGTAATTCCATTTAATGGTTATATAATATAATCGATTACTATGTCCCACTGATTCGAAACGAAATTCCTTTTACTAGCTATTAAGCGACGCGTCCCACGAAATTATAAATTAATTACTATTTTCATTTCGATTCCAATTCTTTTTAAATTCTGAAATTAGTCAGTAAAAGTGATTATAAATAAATCCCTTCTAAGGTGCTGGTGGTTGCATTTCTTCCACCTTTGTAAAGCGCACTTTGTTACATTTGTCTTGGTTTGGTTGTCTATTTATAATTCCCTAAATTGTTCCCAGGAAGTTGTAGGTGTTACCGATTTGAATTCAAACGTGGACTTCTTTCAGGAAAAAAAAAGTTTTAACTAAAAAACGTTTTTCAAAGAAAATTCAATTAAAAATTATTGGTTTTTATTGAATTTTATTGTTATTCTCAATATTTATTTTCTTCACTTAATATATACAGCTTGAATTATGGATATATTAATTATAAAACATAAGTGAAAATTGTCGTTGTCACTTTCTTTTAGACTAAATTTATTGATTATTAATTTATTTTCGTGATAATTTTCTATATTTATCTCGCTAAATTTGTTAAGAATTAATTAATAATGTTAAAATTAGATTATTTTTTTTAATTTTTCCAAATATTTTGAATTTTATTAATAGCAAAATAAAATTTATTATTTATATTTATCTGTCAATTTCTGACGTGTTTAATAAACTAGTGAAAAATTGAATTATTGAATTTTAATTGTTTACTAATCTAATTTAAACTATTTAAATTATGAAAATTTTGATATATTATACGAAATTAAATAATTAAATTACTATTAATAGAAAAAATTATTTCACTTTAAAATTGTTTTCGTCTATTAAGCTTCTAGTAAAAGAATTATTTTCGATAAATTTTTTATATTAATCATAAAGATGTGTACCATATTTTTGGTATTTTCAAAATTATTGACTGAGTTTATATATCAGAGTAAGAAATCATTACTAAAGCCCTTTCAGACATCGATTTACCAAGTATTGTATCTCATAATAAAACCATAAAATATTTTAAATTGTGAATCACAAGTGCTGAACAAAGTTCATTTTAATGTCGATTTGATATTTTTATACAGGAAGTAATACTTTTTTAAAAACTGGAAAAAAGAGCGGTGATCTTAGTAATTTTTTTTCCAATGATTTCAAAGACAAACTATAATTCTTTCACAAGAATTATAAAATAAAGAATAAATAAGATGAAGAAGCTTGTAAAAATGATGTAAGATTTCTTTAATTTATTTAACATCAAAATATTTTGAAGCTGTCTAACCATAAAAATCAAGAGTTAAATAGAATGTTAGAAAAATTATTATTGTCACAACTAACAAAAACTGATTTATTTATTTCAAAGAAAGGTTGAGAATGTTATCTCATTTTTTGAGAGACCATAATAGAGAATAATACGAAGAAAGTAAAAGATGTTTCTGAATATTAAACACTTTGTATTTCTTATATTCGTTTAAAATAAATAAAAATTGAATGTTACTTTTTTATTCTCTAAATCATTTAATTTTAAGTTTTGTACCTTAAGTTATGAATCCCCTTAATCTTACCTAAACAATTTATTCCTTTGGGTTTTTTCAAAATATTTTCTGGTAAAGTTTCTATCTTGTATAAAAAAATCCGTTATCTTTATCAACGATACATTACATTAAGAGTGTTTTTTCATTTTATTTTTTATGTAGATTATAGTGATATTATTTGATATATTTCAATATTGATTTTAGTAACATTATTTCAGTAAATGCATATTAATTTAGGTTCAGTGATTTTCAATATATTACCTCGAATTTTTAAGAATCTGGCCCCGGATTTCATAGTTATTTGTGGACTGTTTGTCCATATTATTAGCTTCTATCTAATCTTTTTAAGTCTACCTTTTGACTCGACTCGCGGTTCCAGTTCAGGTTTCACATATATTACACCAAGGTAATTTTTTTTTCATTATATAAAATATATTTTATCCTAAAATCCTTTGTGGATTTCTTTATTTATATTTATAAAAATATAAGTTAGAAAACGGTATAATAAATAAAGCAATAACAATTTGATTTGTTATTTTTTTAATGTCATAGTTAATTAAGTTAAAATTTGTCAGTGAGTTACGTACGTGACCCCTAGAACGATAAATGTGAACTTTTACCGAGCTCACTGAGCATCACAAGAGAAAACCACGCGAGAAGTTTTGAATTAACCTTAAACCTTTCGATATAGGGGAAATTAAAAAACATTAATCTTTATGACTGTAATGTTATCGCGGAATTATGAGAAAATGTTTTCATCAGTATTTAGTAGTAGGAAAAGAAAAATCAAATCGATTTTCTAAAAATATTATTATTGAAATAGTAGATATCTAGTTAATCATAGAATCTAATGAAAAATTCAATTTCTATAATGAAAATGATAAAAAAATATTAGTTCTCTTTTTTGATGTGAATATTATAACGATATCAACAAAATCACTTTATTATTGAAAAAGAAAAGTTTTATGTAGATTCAAATTTTGGTAGAATAAATCAATTAAAATATCTGATATCATATATGTGCAATGTATTGAACAATACTAAGGTCTAAAGAGAGTTTTACCTTTTATATTTCCCGTAAATACTAACATTATTTTAGTGATTATTTAAAAATTTAATTAATTTAATTAATTAATTTATTATTTCATTTAAAATTATTTTATTGAATTATTTTAATTTTTATTGGATTTCGATTTTAATTACAAATTAATTAATTTTTTAAAATCTTGTTGTCATAATGATGACTTTTGATGATACTTATTATTATTATTATTATTATTATTACTATTATTATTATTATTATTAGTAGTAGTAGTAGTAGTATTTTATTTTATTTTTTATTATTATTCTTTTTTAAATTTCTATTTACATACCATCATGTTACACAGTACAGTCATTAATAGTTAATAAATTAGTTTTAATTAAATATAAACATGGTCTTTTAATTTTAAAAATTAAATATCTCAGTTTTTCGAAATAATTTAAACAATTGCAATTATTTTTTGAGTTACAATTGAGAAATTAAAATTAACCTCTAAGCACATATAATTGATCTGAGGTAATTTTATTTAAATACAAAATTATTAATAATAATTTTTTCAGTATGATTATGAAATTCTGATTCACTAATGTAATTTTCAATCATTTTTATAGTAAAAATGATTCTTCACATGACTCCCATTAATTACACGTGCATTATTGTCTCTCATTCTGGCATATTTTATGAACTTTTTTATTAACTTGAAATCTAAGTTTTCCTATTTTCTCAAAATAAACATTTTATTAAATTTTTTACCAAATTACTTTTTTCCTGTTCACGTCTTAGTTTTTCATTTGTTGTCAATGCAACATATTGCCATTAATAAGTGATCTTTTCAATTTGTTGTTGGTTGATAATGTCCAAAAATGTGCTTTAATTCATGTCAGTCATTTATATTAAAATAAAAATTCATTTTGGAAAGGACCTCATGCTGAAAAAACTCGTTTGATGATTTATTCTGCATTTTACAGTAAATAATATTATAGAGGACAGCTTAATCTTGTTGACTCCGATTATTTGATTTTTAAGTTTGTAAATTTCTGAGAGAACTCCGTCAGACACATTAATAATAATAATAATAATAATAAAAATAAAAATATCTTGATTCATTTAAATTATTTTTTCCAAAAAGTTAATCAATGAATTTTTGAATATTTCGTGAAAATTGTAGAATGTAACCAGGAAATATTGAATATTTATATTTATAATATTATTTTATATGTACACATGGCAGTATGTTATTATTTGTTATCGAAATTAGAATTTTTTTCATAATTAATAGTCGTATGATATTCATTTTATTTTTAAAATATTTTAAGTTTATTTTTGATTTTTAAGAATATATTTTTAGTTTTTATTATCCTTGTCTACTTAGTATAATTAAAACATTGATCTATTTTTTCAGTCACAGAATATTACGAAATAATTAGGTTGTAAACTAGCTTTGTTGTTAAAATGAATTATTATAAAGTTTAATAAACTCTAAAAATTTTTTAGATTTTCAGAGTTAATTATTAAAATAATTAATAATAATTATAATGATAAAGACAACAATAGGAAAAAAAGAGTCCGTATTCGACATATAAAGAGTTTTATTTTTATTTTCTTTGATAATTATATCTTTTTTGATGATTTATATACCTTGAGATTTTGAATTTTATGTAAAAAAATTTAACAAATGCACTCTTTGGTGTAAAATAAAATTTGACATTTATTGATCAAATGCGAATTTTAAATTAATATCAATTTTAAATCTAGCATTATAACTTTGTTAATAATTTTATTATTTTTATTACACTTTCAGATTATTCTTAGATAAGGGTTAATATAAGACAAGTCTGAAAGTAGAAAATAAATCTAATGTCTCAATTTAATCTGTTAATTAATAATAAATTAGTTATTACGAAACTTTACACGTTTAAAAAAGACCAAATGTTAATTATCTGAATTTTTGCTGATCATATGATGAATTAAAGTGCATATTAAGTGTGATTTTTATAGACTCTTCAGCCAATTTTGTTTTCAGCATCGTACTGTCAATTTTAATAACAATAATAAAAATAAAATATTCCACAAAATGTATTTTCACAATCATTATTATTAAAAAGTTTAAGTAATCACAAATCTTATTTTCTTTCTTAACACATCAAAGTCCTTTTAATATGATCTTTGGGATTTTTGAAAATTTTTATATATTGAGCTGCACTTTTGAATATTTAATCTTTAGAGCTTCCGTTGTCATTCTGTGTGGTTTTATGTTAGGATTTGGAGATGGGATTTTCAATATTCAAATAATGGCTTTATTGGGGAATACTTACAAGGGTCTTGACAATCCTTCAGCCTTTGCAATATTTTATTTTGTCCGGGTATTTTTTATTTTAAAGTCATTATATTCACACTATTTTGTTAAAATACTACTTATAATAATAAGTAACATTCATAAATGAAATTCAATAATTTCTTCGGGAAATAATAGAAAAAATCTAAATTGTTTATTACCTTTTATTTAAATTAGAAATAATTAATTATCCAATTGTTAGTATTGAAAATGTTCTTCAAAACATATGAAACTTCGATATTTTGGAGATTTTGAGAGCTCTTTTATCGTGATTTAGTCTTACGTAAAATTATATTAAAATATATAACATGTAGATACTAAAACCAGGTATATACGTAAAACCAAGTGTTCCAATGTTTCTTTAAATTTTATTTTTTAAGTAAAAATAAAAACAAAATTGTATTTTTTTATTTTATTTTCTTGTATTCTTTAATGTTCAGTAAAGAAAAAAGATTTTGCTTCTTTACTTAGACGTAACTTTATTTATAGAAAACACGTTTCATAGAAAAATAATCACTTTACATCTATCGCTCAAACTACCATGTTAACTTTTATCATTGTGTTGAATTTTAATAATAATAATAATATCATTTTATTTAGTCTCTAGCATCTGCAGCGGGATTTTTTTACAGCATATATCTCTCGATGCAGTGGCAATTACTTATTCTGTCAATCACAGGAGTGATCGGCACCATTTCTTTTATTTATATAGAACAGAAAACCAGATTAACGATACTTACACCAAACGTCCAAGCATCTGTAATTCAGAATTAGAACAACTTTTTCTTATTAATAATTCGGACTTATTCAAATTGTTATTTAATGTTTGTTGTTATTATTATTTCCAACAACCATGTGACAAATATTTTTTTCAAAACAAACTTCTGTGATTATTTTGGTACATAAATTAATTCCATATCTTTTCTTTTTAATTATTGACCGGTGTAGTGCAGTCTAGACTTTAACTCTAGACAGTATTATGTAATAATCTTGTTTTATGTGATATTTACACGTTTCGTTATTAGAAATTGAAAGAATATTTTAGTAACGATACTGATAAATAATCAATAATTTTACATTTAGAAACAAATGAAAATAAATGGAAAATTTGCACCTCCAATATTTTGGACTTCAGTGGAAACTAAAGTTGCTTTAAATTTGGATAATATTGGTCGATTATTTTTTTAAATGAACAAGTTTTAAAATTATTTAATATCTAACGAATGTTGTCAATTTCATAAGTATGATAGCTCAATTTTTTCTTATCATTATTGTCCTTAGATTATTATGAATTGTTTCCAATTAGGAAAAGTTGTTTGGCATATTGGTATAGAAAATCCTTGAAAAAACAAATAAGTTCCAAAAATAAGAATGAAAACTAAGTTAATTAATAGTTTTAAGTGTGCCTGTCAGTTGACCAATAGAATGCGAGTAAACTTTTGAATGGATAAAATTAGCGGTGTAATTTTTGCAGCCCTAACTGTATAAATAGATTCAGTTGAGGAGTGTCTATTAATTAAATATTATTAACAGTTTTAAAAAACAGAATAAAATGCTTTTAACGTTGCCACTAACTTTACTATCAGTTGTCCTGAACATATGCAGTCATGTATCTACAACCAGTTTTAAAAGTGAGATTTTAACCTTTTAATTTTTGATGATTAATGTTTGTAGCGGGAGCTTGTTTTCTGAAGAGGACACCAAAAGGATGTAAATCTTTTATTGGTTATATGACCAGGAGAAAATGTTGTCAACAAGGGGGCTTTTTTGTTCGTGAACCTAATGAAGGTCAACTATTCTTGGCCACATTTTTGAATCAACATACTATTCCAAATTGTGAAAGATCGTGTGGTGAAGGTATGAACTTATATATGATTCTTTGTGTACTGTAAAACTTTGGTTTATATGTTTAAGATTATTGTGTGGGAAAATTGTGTCCTGAAGGTCAGTTTTGTATTTTGACAGAAACCGGCAGTATTTGCTCTTCGGATTGTAAATGCAGTGAAGAACAACGAACGAGCGGTCCGGTCTGTTTGGATAATGGTCGACGTTATAAAAATATGTGTGAACTGCATTTGGAGTCGTGTTGGACCAATGTTCAAAACACAGTGGTACCATGTCGCCAGACTGGTTGCGAACTTATTAATTGCCATAAGAAGAACAAGAAATGTGTTTTAACATTACAAGGACAAGTCAAATGTGTGAACGATAACTTGTCATGTGCCAACAAAGCTTACGATCCGATCTGTGGAGTGGACAATGTAACGTATTCGAATCGCTGTTATCTGAAAAAAGCCAGCATTCAGAATGGACTGGAGATACAAGTGGCATACAAGGGAGCTTGTCGAGGTATTGGATTTTTTTCAATAAAATAATTATCGATTATCAGAATTTGGCATGCATTTCAAAAAGATTTTACGCTTAAGTCACATGATTAATTTTTTACACATGACTTACCTTACTTAATGTTTTTGAATGTGGTTGACATCCTGATCCTTGCCATTATCAAATATAATTAATTAATTAAGCCCAGATAATAATGTATCAGTCTGTGTGGTCGGGGATATGAATCCGGTACTTTCAAATTTAGTTGGCGCTTTTTCATTCTAATTTCGGACATTACATGATCTGTTTGCTGCTACTCCATGTATGATGTCGATTTGTTGACAAATGCGAGTGTGTATTTGGATTTCTCGACTGTTGATTGGTTGTGCAACTACCTACCTGGTTGATGGTAGTCTCTTTTATGTCTATTATAGAGCAGCAGCAGTCTCCACTTATCAAGACCAGACACGTTTCCTTGTAACTTGATTCTATGGCTGTGTATAGTCTTGAGTGGGTGTTTCTCCAGCCACGGAGCAGTTGGAGTATAATTGATATCTGTTGCAATTTGGCATCTGGAACATTTTCTAATTTCTCTTTAATCACAGTCTACTTAGTCTACTTCTATTTTTATTATTATTTATATTTATTATTTCTTTTTCATATTATTATAAACATCGTTGTCCTATTATTATTATTATTATTATTATTATTATTATTATTATTATTATTATTATTATTATTATTATTATTATTATTA
>JBBMKC010095777.1:0-16753 GCA_037834085.1 Bipalium vagum | reverse complement strand
ATAATAATAATAATAATAATAATAATAATAATAATAATAATAATAATAATAATAATAATAATAATAATGATAATTATGAAATTTTTTCTTTCAAATTATCTCACTAAGAATAAATTAAAATATATCTTTGCGTTGAACCCATTTGAAAAATTAAGATTTTATTTTATTTTATTTTAATATTTTTAATCAGAATTTATGTAAATATTGATTTTTTATGAAATCTCAGAGAATATTTTTTTAATTAAAATTTTTCAGAAATGCCCCTTTTTTAATAATTAAAATTAAATTAAATTAAAACATTTTTTTTCAAAAAGTTTCAACGGAAGATTTTTTAATTATTTCATGATATGAGGGTTTATTATTTATTTCTACATCGATGGAAGAAAAAATAATTTAAAGAATATTTTTTCAGTGAAAAAATAAATAATTTTAATTATAATTATAATATAAAGAAAGAAAAACTAAATCAAGCGGTAATAATAAAAGATTTCGTAGGCTAAAAGTAAGATTTATTTTTTCCCTCAAATGGATTAATTCGTGCAGAATCACCATCCCTTAGGATAATTATTAATCGAATGATGTAATATTTTACAGCGAAAGTTTGCAATTTTCCCGAACCCCCTTCCACCGTAATGCCTGTTTTCAGACAGGCCTATGCTTTTAAGGACAATTGGTAAAATGGAAATATGTTATTTATATTAAACTTATAGCACTTTTTAAAATGTTTCCCGTTTTAATTAAAGCACCAAATAATTATCACGTACAAATATTTTCACTATTAACATTGATTTTATAATTATTAAGTTATAAAAAAGAACTTTCAGAATTATCTATGTAAAATATATTCGTGGCTGATAACATATTATTATTATTATTATTATTATTATTATTATTATTATTATTATTATTATTATTATATTATATTATTATTATTATAATATTATTATTATTAATATTAGGGATATTTCTTAATAAGCTCAAACAAAAAAGAGAGCAAACTACAATATTTTTTTTGAAAAAAATAATTACCATTTATATCTGTTTAATGTTTCTCTCCAAAAATAATTACTTTATGGTATTACCATTTTGGAGTCAAATCAAAAGGGAATCCATCAAGATTTTTGCTTCGTTTATATTTTGACAAGAAGCCGGAATAAAAATAGGGAGTAGTATGATTGGCAAACTGAGTTTCATGAAACTTTCATTTAAATTGTTCCAAGGGTTGTTTTGATCTTGTTTGATAACTTCAGACTACCAAGTACTGACATGATGATATCGATCTTTTTGACGTTCTGAATGAACATGTTCTTTCGCTTATTCGAATAGAAATTATTTTTGCTAAATAATATTAATCCACCAAATGCTTAGATCAAATCGAACCTTTTTAAATCCATTGCTTTATCATATCGGGCATGTTATAAATTTCACTTTTTGTCACACGTTACTTTTCTTAATAGGCAACGAATGACGGGAGAACTTAGCAAAAGTTGATTGCAAATATTTTGTCATGTAACTGCCTATTCTGCTGTTAAATCGTGACGAAAAATTGCTAGCTCTTTTTAATCACACCAAGTTTATGCAAATATCTTCATACTGTCTCTTTAGACGCACCAAGTTCTGCAGATAATTTTCTTATACTGATTGATAGATTTGCTTTTACTTAATGCCTCGGAATCAAGCGAGCAAGTTCTATCAATACATGGCTTGACTTCCAGGTTAAAATGAACCAATAATATGAAGCGCTTTTCTTAATCCCATTTTCTTCTTTGGGTTTCAAAATATTTTGAATAAACTCAGCTGTATGATAAGCAGCTTTGGACTTGTACAATAATATTTCTAATCCAAGATTATTCACGAAAAAATATAATCCTCTAAAATAATACGAAAAATATCAATATTATAAATAGTAATTTCAATTTACCAAATTTGAATCGTTTACCGCCATTTAAGTAAAATAGAAGTTTAAAACAAAAGTTTATTTATGTTAAAAATTAGCATAATAAGTAAAATATGCGAAATTCGGAAACTCATGCTCACCCCAATATCATGAATTCCATGGGTTTTGCCAATTTATAACTGAGCATCGAGTTCGAATATTCCAGAACTAATTTTATGTAGCAGACAATGTCGGAACTATCTTTCAAATTCCCACTTAATTATTATAATTATTTGAACAATTCTTTAATGTCTCCATTTTAAAAGTTGTATAGTTAATAAAAAAACAAGAGCTTTCTCAGACTCACCTATTTAAAAAATATATTGAAACAAGAAACGGAGCTCTGGTACCTTTGACGGAAGGATATTTTCATCAATCAAAACAAAACTTGTGAAACGTACAAAAATATCATTGATGAAAGTTTTTACAACGATAATTGAGGATAAATGTGCGGCTTTATTTTACCGAGAATTTGAGGAGAATTATGGAAGTCCATTCACGTACGAACGTTTTTTTTTGGTAATTTAAGGGATGTCTCGAAAAATCAATAGGGGCAGTAAGACTTTACAAAATCAATAAGAAACTATCATTCCACATGAATTAAGTTAATTAAATAAAGAAAAATCAATATGCTTCAATTAGGGAAGGAATCGCTTAGGAGCTGGACAAAGTATAAAAGTATGAGAAAAACGAAGAGAAAATTTTTCTACATTCTGCTAATTAATTTATTGTTATTTTCCTTATTTTGTTCCCTGTTCCTTATGGTCTGAAACGTCCTACCACACATTAAAGAGCTAAATACAATTCATGATTCCTGAAAAAAAGGAAGTCTTTTTTCAGCTAGTTTTTAGCAAAAGATTTACGAAGGAATTAAATTACAATTGCAAGCTAATGTAACCGGGTTGGGTAGCTTTAGCAACGGGAGATAATAATATGTACATATGGAATATGTGGAATAATGTTAAATAAAATATTAAGAGAGTCAATGTGTAAAGTTGCAGAAACAAAATGAAACTACGTTTAGAGACAAGCAAAGACTCAGAAATCTGTCCGGATGTTTTACATTTCCTCATTTCAAGTCTAATGACTCTGTTGAAACAAATTCTGTCCAGCTCATCTTCTAAACTATTACAATAATGCTCAATATCCGTTGTGCTGTGCATCCTACAAAAACAATAATCACTTTCCATGATACGCGATCTTAAACAGCGAGGTCTGTGGGATGGCAACACACACCATTGTCATCTCTATTTCAGTACATGCTAGAACTGAAATATACTTTAGATCTTTCAAATTCTTTTAAAGCCTTGTGAGGATGGGGAATTATTGTTCTGGACTAATAAATTCAATTTTTTGTAGATGAAATCATTCTTGTGTAGTCAAAGTCGTATGAGCTGGTGCAAAGTTTTGCTGAAACAATATTGATAATTTTGAACCATATTATCCAGAATGTCCCTTGGTGCACTTTAGGATCAATGTTGACACTTTTTTTTTAGAAATGTATCTCGGTGAGGTCCAATTAAGACATATGCCGGTTGTTAGGTTACTTTTACACTCGTATCTTGTTCACAACTGTTGTGAACATACGCACTATGGTTCTGTTTGTTTAGATATTGCACAATTCTGAAATATTTTCCGTCAAAAAACCAATTTTGACCATTCTTTTGTTGACTTGCTATTGTAGGAGCTACTTTAATTTTTCTTGTATAATTTTCAATAGGCATAGATTAAGACAACGGACTTTATCCCCCGATAGGCACATGACTTAGATCCCCATGGATCAGCTTCTTAAATATTTCATTCGATATGCTCATGTGCAGAGATCTCATTTTTGCTTTCGGATCTTGACTGCCTTAATGGCTTCTAGTTCCTCCATGAAACGTGGTCTACCATTTTGAGGCTTATCATTAATAGAGGGTTAATAGTGCGATAAACAAACGTCCCCTAACTTTGAGATTCCTAACATGAATTAGTATCTTATCTTTCACTAAAGGTTGAGCAGAGCTTTTGACAGTAAGCAACAAAACTATTTGAAATAAGCATTTCTCAAATTAAATGAAAACATTATTGTCCTCAATCACCAAGTATTAAAAAGGTATTGGTCTTGTTCAAAATATAAAATGTAACTATTTAAACAAAAATTACTTTTATTTATGTTTATTTTTTATCATAAATTCAAACAAGACAATCAACTTAAAATCAATTTAGAAAGAAACCTCAAGTCAATCCATGCCATGCTCTCCTTTCAAAAATAATTTTATCAGAAATTCGACCTGTGAAGGAAACAATACTCATGTTGATGGTCCTGACGAAGAACACAGAAATTTATCATATCCTGTGATCCAAAGAAGGAACAAAGCTCGGATCAAATCAATTGGTGGGGGATCTCAGAAGACATCAGAATCTTCATTATCAAAGCCCAAACCCGAACATGAAGAAAATGTCGAATATCATGACCTTTCAATACATTTGCCCAATGACTTGAACGTAAGTGTTAATATTTTCCAACCATTTTCAAAGCTTAAATAAAATTGGCTGTTAAATCGAAGATTTATGTTAGACTTCTTTTGGAACTTCAAATAATTATTTTGGGACATAAAGGTACAGTGTAGTCAATCAAAATATTTCCTGTCACGCTTGATTAAATATTATTTGTCATTAAAGTAGAGTTGTCTGATTTGAATTTTCGAAACAAATATTTTCAGTCTGAGGATGACATGGATTCATTACCAAAAGGTCTTACAAGGTTTTTTATATTAAACTTGACTGTTTCTTCAAGTATCGTTTGCCTAAAAATGGATCTCTGGTCTAAGCATTTTGAGGAGGAAGTATTCTTAGTATGACAGAGTGCTATCTTATAGGTTTACTGAGTGTTTACAGAACTTGGAAAGAGAACAAATATTTTCTTTCATTTTAAAGATAAAACTCGAAAATCTAATCTTATTTGATGTCCGACTTTAAACTCTAGATTAATATGAGCTTTACTTTACAGGGTACGTGCGGTAAATTGGTAAAAAATTTAAGTAAAAAATAATTAAAGACGATCATTAATGATTGACTTGTTCGAAAAAGTCTCCTTTAGCAGCAATAATGGCTTCAACTCGACCTCGAAATCTGGAGCTAGCTCTAACTAGCTAAACCTTATTCAGTGACAAAAATACTTTGCTAATCTTAAATTTTAAAGAGCCAATAGTCGAATGAGGATCATTATTTGTCTCTTTCGCAAACACTCAGCTCACAATAATCTATAGGATTAATATCTGGTAATCTATCTACAGTTATTCATAGTAGAAAGCTCATGGGAAAACGTCACATTATAAATAAAATATTTTTTTGTTTAAATTAAATGTTTTTCTTATTATTCGTTTAAACGTATATTTGCCTGAACCACATGTCCTACAGGAAAAAGGACCATATATTCGTAATCAACTGCACAAAATACACTATATTGTAATAATGCCGTCTCTCATACAAAACAAAGTTTAAATTTGTAAAGTAGTTTAATCAAATAAGGGTTGTAAGGTGAATATGGCAAGACTTCCACTCCTTCCAGATTTTATTATTTTTTCTGCATCAATTTCTCTCAATGAGCTTTTGTATTAACCTGTTACATCAATACACGCTTTCTATTAACCAACTTTAGGTACTGCGCAATTTTTCATGAACATAACCGCTGGGTAAGCTCAAAAAGAGTAACTCCTTCAAAATTCCACCAGACAGAAAGCATTACTTTCTTACTGAATAGGTCCTATTTTATGGTTGATTGAACAGGTTTGTCTCGTGGTGAATGCTGAGTTTTGCAATTAGAATTTACAAAAAGTACTCTTTCTATCAGACGGGTCGATTTCTTTGAAAACCTTATTATCTAGCCCTAGATGTAGACGTTTCCTGCAGATTGGGAAAGATGCTTCAAATTGAGAAATTCTCACATCGTTAGGATCTTGTCGTGGTCACTTCAGAACGAAGTCAATTTTTCACACCTGACGATCTGTTGTTGACATACGTAGAAGGTCAAGTGTGTGGCCGACATTGTGCTCACAGAAACACGTGGGTTTCTTTAATGCTTCGGCAAGAAAAGCTTTATTATCAACAATATTTAATTTTTTTGATTTTTCCAGTTTTGATCAATTTTTATTTATTCTTATAAAAGACACAAGTTAATGATACCACTCATAGAACCAACCATCTTAAGGCTTTTAGTATCACAGGAAGATTCGTTACCATCTTTAAAAATTAATTATATATTTTCATTTAGACTTGTTTCTTTTATATTTTGTTAGGTTAAAATCTCACAATGAATATGCCAACTGAAAAGCTGGCTTATTAATCAATGTCACAATAATTTAATTTAAAATCATTCAATTTCAATAATAATGATAATAATGTTTTTATTGGCTAAATATATATAAAATAAATATTATTTAACTTTCGCCATAAGAAGGAATATTTAAAATGAATTAATAACATTGAAAATATAATATATTTTACATAAAATAGTAGTACATTTTAAACAACCGATTCAATTAATTCAAACAAAACAATAAATATAAACAAGAACTGAAGTAGATTTATTTATATTATTTTTCCTAATACTGTTTTTAATTACTTTTTCTTATATCTTAAACAGCAGACAGTTTTCATTTTCAACATTAATTTCTGTTATTTATTTGGAATAAAATATAAATAAATAAAGTTAGGTATCAAATAAATACAATTACTGAAATGATTGTAACAATAGTTTTGTAATATTTTCGAAATTTATATTATATTTTAATTATCTTAAAAATGTTTGACTAATGTTATTATTTTTTTTAATTATGTCTGCCATGAAAAAAATGAAGATAATTATTATGAAAAATAAAAAATATTTTTCAACCAATCAAAATCATTTTATGATAGAAATTCAACAATTCAAAAGACTTCAACAGCAAACCTCAAGCTCAGACTCCATCATAACCATCCTCGGTTTTTGTTACAGAAAAAAATTACTGGCAATAATTTTTTCTTTTTTTGAAAATGTTTTCTTTCTATCTTTTCAGACTTGTGGTTTTTTCCCATTTCCAATTAATTAATTATTCTTGCTCTTATTCTTATTCATATTTTTAATAAAAACAAGCGAATTTAGACTGATATTTATTATCGAAATATTAGCAAATCGCATTTAATTAATTAAGAATCTAATTAAGAAATTGTTGAAAATATTCAGGATATGTCATATCTCATCAAATTCATTAATGATATGATTACAAATTCAAAAAATATTTTCCACTATAAATATTATTTATGATTTTTTTTTCATTAGTAATTTAATTAAAAATCATTGTTAATTTTTTACTAGGCTCTATCGAAAGTCATTTCTTATAATGGTATCTATTATATATCTTAGTTAAATATTTCAAGTAGTCAATAAATATATCAATACATTTGAATATATCGATATAAAGGTTTTTTTATTGTAGAATTTAATTTCACATATTAGGTTTACAATTTTGATTTTGCCGTTTTGGCCTCTTTTTAAAAAATTCGATATATAAAAAGTCAAAACAATTACACTATACATTTTTATGTAGAATACTTCCCATTATTCATAACAACATCATCTCAAAGTTTTGGCAGAATATGAATACCGTCGTGAAAAATATTTTTTGAATACCGTTGCTGTTTATTTCTTTCCGACAATTGATAAGGCACCCATTTTCCTTCCTTCTGAATCTTTCACATATCACTCAAAAGTTTTTTGAAATAGCTTGTTGAGTAACATTCAGTGATGCAGCTAATTTGATATTGTGCCTTATCTTTGTTTAACAATACTTGCAAATCATGATCTTAAAAATTTTTTTGTTTGTGTCCGTGGGGTTTGTCTTTCAAATCAAAGGTACCGTTCTTGAATCCTTTAAGTCAGTTCTGATATGTTCTTTTGGCTAAAACGTGACTGCCACAAGATTCTATCATAAATTTTATTAAAAATAAAAACGGCAAAATCAAGGTTGTAGACCTAATATTATATATATATATATATATATATATATATATAAGGGTTTATGCTCAAAATTTGGAGCTGAAATTGGGGTGGCTTGTAAAGAATTTTTCGAATCAAAACAAAGAAATCGATATTGTGACCAGATAAGAATGCTAGCAGATCGATGGCGTGAAACCATTGAAGCTGATGGACTTTGTTTTGAAGAGCAGTGTTTTTGTTGTAAATAAATAAATAAATAATTTTTTAAAATATTTTTATGAGATTCAATAAATGTCAGAGAGATTTCGAATATTAATCATCTTTTGTTCTTTCTTCAGATAGACTTAATTAAATGTTATTTTATGGGTTAGGGTCTCAATAATATATATAATAATATATAATAATTGGTCTCAATAATATTTATTTTGTTTATATTATTCACATGCCTGAACTTCAAATTTTTTAACATTTGGATTATATAGATTATGAAAGTCCCGTAACATATTATTTGCTCCAACCCATAAAACAATTGGATTTAATAAAATTTATATTTATTTAGATTTATCGTTTTATTTCTAATTGACATTTGTTTTAATTTGGAAAACGTTTGAAATGACAAATATTTCAGACGACCACAAATTATTGTTTACATTGCATTATGGAAGATTATTGATCAAAATAAGAAAGGTGGAGCTCGAATAAGATATGGTCGGAAAATGATGTAAAGCTTTCAATGTAAATAAGAAGTATGCCAGAAAATTGAGGAACACGTATTTTAAACGTGATACAATTGATAGGAAGAAGGGTTCTGGGAGACTTTATGTTGACAATCATGAAGAGCGACAGATAGCAGGCGCTCTAGTAGCACCTCCGACATTTCAAGTGCTACTGAAGTCAAAAACAGCAACGGATTGCTGTAGATGAAGACATGTCCAAGGGAAAACGTGCCCTCTCATAACAAATGATTGAAAGGATAAACAGTTTAAGTGGTACTGACAGCACGACCGGAAGACAAGGGACACATCCAGATACATTCATTCACTCGCAAAAGATATCATGGCAATATTCCCAGAAAATGTTTAAAAAATTAAAAAAAATTCCGAAAAATGTCCGAAAAAATTATTAATTTCTAAGTCATATAAGCAAAAATCCATAATACCTAAATTCTTTTTGAATAATTTTTCTCTTTGTCCTTAGACTAAAGTAAAAATGAAAAATAATCAATAATAATTTTGAAATTTTAACTGTGCGATCGACTTAATCCCTCTTACCTTTCCATACCAATTTGGCAAGTACGTTCCCTTTCTCATTATTGTTTTGTAAATAATTGAAAAAATCCTCATAAAGTTACTTGCTACTCTGATGAAATCCAATATGTAAAATTTTTCAGTGTTTTTTAAAAAAATATTTAATTAATTAAGAAATTAACGAAAGTGTTTGTTCATATTTTTGAATAAATTAAAACAAAATATTTTTTTTTTACAATTTTTTAAAGTCTCTTTATTTTAGTTTATTTTATAATTATTACAATGATATTAATATTATTATTTGTATTATTATTTTTAATTATTATTAATTTAAATTATTATTATTTTAAATATTATTATTTTTATTTATTAGTATGACTATTCATTATTATTAATAATATTATTTTTTATTAATTTTATTAGTATTAGTATTGTTATTACTAATATTACTATTACTTCTAGTGTTCTTATTAATAATATTTATTAATATTAATATTAATTATTATTATTATTTATTGTTATTTTTTGTTAATATTATATTATTATTTTTATTACTATTATTTTATTATTATTTATTATTTTATAATAATTATTAATATTATTAATTATTATTAGTAATGTTATTTATAATGTTATTAATTAATATTTTATTATTTATATTACTTTTAATATTTTTATTATTACTATTATCATTACTATTATTATTTATATTTATTATTCTTCATTATTATTTTTATTACTATTATTTTATTATTATTTTAAATTATTAATATTAATAATAATATTATTATTTTTGATAACTGACGAAATCTCCAAAGAAATTTATTATGGCTGAGAAAATGTCAATAACAACTCGTCATAAAATATAATATATCATAATGTTGTATAAGTGAAAAAAATAAAATAATGCTTTAATTTTCGTTCTGTCGCTGCTGAGAACGTTTTATGACATCATGAAATTTTTATTTTCTCCAAGGAAAAAATTTTTGTAAATACCCAAATTTAAAAATTTAATAAAATTATGTTTTTCACGAGATGGACTCGTCCGAATATTTTTGCTGATATTATTTCTGTAATAAATCTAATTAGCCGTAATGGGAAAGGGATTCATTGTGAGCTGCATAAATTACCGAACGAAGGGTCGCTTGGTAAAATGGCCGAGATTGTCGAAGAAAATTTTACATCTCATTATTTACTGACGACGCTTTTGATAATGGTCTCAGGCCCATCGGAAATAAATAATGATTAATTTATTTAGCATCAATTAACGATTTGTCACTAGGACAAGGGCTGTCAGTTGACAGCTTGAAAGGCTTCATGGTATAATTCAGGAGGACGGGTGGGTCTTTTCTTTCCCTGACAATAATGAATATGTCAGGGAAAGAGAAGAAAATATTTACGTAAGGAAAGATAAGCTGAGGATAATCTCTTCATAAAATATCCTTGTTAATCAAATAACCGAAATCTTTAAGATTAGGTTGCTGGGAATGTTTCTGCCGACTTATTTCATTAATAAAGCCATTTGGTTATTGCATCATTAATAAGATAAGATAATCAATAAACCGTGGTGTAGTCGTGGTTTTAAAATTATTTTATTTCAACTAATAGATGAATTTGAAGAGCATGTCCTCACGTGACCTTTACATTAGAAAAGTGATGCTTCACGAATTTTGTCGCTGATCAAATGTTTCGAGACCGCCCAAAATATCCAAGTATTTTGTCTAGAAAGGTAGTTTGTGAATGACTTGTTCGCTTCAGAGGAAATAATTTTGATCTTGAGAATGTATCAAAGTTTGGGTCATCCTGAAGAACTGACCAACGCTGCTTTGAGATGATAAATCGACTGTAATCCAAAGATGATGTTTCGTGAGTTAGGCCTAATTCTTGAAGAATACCATGCAACAGGCTTAACCCATTTGAAGCTCATTGAAAAGTTTGGATTCTGCACAAACCGTTTCAACATAACCTTTTGCATTCAATTACCATCTCGTCTTCATTACTTGCCAGACAGAAATTATATTCATTTTTGGATCGCATGATGACTGCAAATGAAAAATGGATTCTCCATGTCAATCCGGACAACATAAGTCAACGGCTAAGCAAAGACGTTCCGCTATATAAACCTAAACCAGGATTACTCCCGAAGAAAGTAATTTTGCATGTCTAGTGGGACATTCATGGTTTCATACAATTGTTAAAATGGGTCAAACAGTTACTGTCAAAATATATCATTTGCGCTTCGCTTAGGTAGTGTATATCTTGTCGTAGTTTTTTGTGAATAAAATCGAGTTGATGTAAATGTCTAAGGTCAGTTGATTGATATACACCAACATCTACGGCTAAATCGCGTGAGCTTGAAGAAGGGTTGTCTTTCAAGGCTGTTATCAATTCATCATTCATTAGCAGTGAAGGTCGACCAAAATGTGGCTTCGTAAAATAATAATTCGTATAATAATTCGTACAATAATAATAATAACAATAATAATAATAATAATAATAATAATAATAATTATTATTATTATATTTTAACTCTTAAATTTTTAAATTTACTCTATGTTATGTTTCGGTTGTTCAATTTCCTTCTATTTTTATAACGAACTTATGTAATATTCTCCTTTTCCAAAATTCGGTGCAAATTCAGTGCAATATTAAAACAAAAATTTCAATAAAACAAAAAATATTTTACCCAAGTCAGATTGTCATAGCAGCTGATATCAAAGCGTGAATTATCAATTAATAGTTGACACTTCAGGGAAAACAATCAATTATTATTTGATAATATTTGAAATTATAGACGATTAATTAAATATAATGATTATTAATTATTTATTTGTCGTTTTGAACAATATTGTCGTCGATTGAAACAGGAAAATCAATTGGAGGCTGAAGACAATATTTCTTTGTTTGAATCAAAGTACGTGAACCAGCCGTCACTGATGGATCATGAGAATTCCATTTCCTATTATCCCATTGATGAAATTCGGGATGTCGTCCTGGTGAGAGATTCCAGCAACAGGTTCGGCATCAAATTAGATCGAACGTCTTTCAGAGAACAGGTCAGTGACTTTTATGCTTTGCATTCAAACCCTTTGCCTCCCGAAACCAGTTTTTTACGCGATTATTACATAACAAATATATTATTATGTTAAAATATTTCTATATTATTATATTATTATATTATATTATTATTATATTATATTATTATTATATTATATTATTATTATATTATTATATTATTATATTATATAATTTTAATGCAATAGTTAAAATAAAATTCTCTTTAAAAATTTATTAATAAGCAGATATTATCTGGAATAAAATAGAAATTAAAAATAATTTGTAAAAATTAATATATTTATCATGTCAATTACTTATTGTGGTTTCTGATTGTTTTAATTTAAATTAATAATTCTGAAAATATTTATGGAAATTTTTAATTCTAAAAATAAAAATTTTAAAAATTTAAAAATTATTTTTAAAATTGAATGTTAAAAAAATTGTAAAAATTATATTAATAAATCTAAAATAATAATTAAAATAATAATTAAATATCACTGATTAATAATAATGACAATAATGACAATAATAATAATAAAAATAATAATAATAATAATAATGATAATAATAATAATAATAATATTTAAAATTTTTAGGAATAAATATTACCACAGCCATAAAGTCTGACTAATAAATATTTTTCACTTATTGTTCATTTTCTTTAAATATTTTTTCTCATAAAACGATTTTTTTCTTAATTGTGCTTTGCAGAAATATTTTTTATTATTTTTTAATTATAATTTTTGTTTAAATTTTATTTATTTTTAATTAAGTTAATTTTAATTACTGATTACAGTTAAAAAAATTACAACCAATCAGTATTCTTTAATTTACTCAGAACATACTTTTTATTAAAAATATTAAAAAATATCTTCAAATCTGAGTCCGAACGATTTTAGAGTAATGTGGAATTGAAATATCTTGAGAGTTTTAAGAGCGTTTTAAAAATCGATTTTTGAAGTGTTAGTAAAGAGCTTTAGAGAAAAATTTTAAATTTGAATATTTTAAGTTCAAGATTTTTGTATAGGAAAAAGATTGTTGAGCATTTATTTTTCTATTTGGTTAAAAAGGTTAGCGGAATTGCTGAAAAATCGAAAGATAAAAATCCGGAAACGAATATCGGGAACTCTCGTGAAAATTAAAAGCAAAATCAGAAAACTTATTTTGATTTTCATTGATTAATACATTTGTTCTTTCATTGATTTATTAGTTGTTATTCATTCAGTTCTACTTGCCTTATCGAACCAACTGACATTGGCTTAAAAATTGAAATCAGGTCAGATCAAAGAGAGTTCATGAGTTTTCACAGTTCAAAGACTGCACTGGCGGGTAAGACTACTAACAAAGGAGATAAACATCGAATTGTTCTTATGCCCTTCACGCCAAATGAATTTGTGAAGGTGAGATGTGAACACCGTCTCAGATGTCCCAAATGTGTGCCAGAAGATTTTTAATACTTTAAAATATTTTACGCCGACCATTTTAAGGATTACCAATATTAGGAATACCAAATTAATTGATTTAATTAATCTCACGAAAGCTTGTGTTATTGAAAAAACGTAACAAATCAATATGCTTTTTGTTAAAATTAAGTTAAAGGTTTCTTAAAAAATCCCACATCTTTTTAAAAAATTACAACCAATTTCTAACTTAACAATAAGAAAGGGCTGTTGACAAATATAAAATAATAGAACCCTTTAAAAATGACAGACATTTCTACACTTTACCTGCACTTTCAGCAGCTTTCCACAAGCCCTTCTTGATGATCATTTTCAGTTTTCGTTTCTTTTCGAAATCCCCTCCAAAAATGCTTATAACAAGGGTAGGATGAGTGAGATCCCATTTTGTCTGCAAGATGGTTTGTATATTTGTTTCCGTTGCCGTATTTGATAATCGAACAAACTAAAAATGTTTTAAATCGTTACTGTTACATTCAAAAATATATTTTCACAAAACTCAAACAAATTTTGTTATTGTCCTAATTTTATTGAAACATGTTTCGAATTATTTATCAGTTCTCAGTCAATTGTTGACGCTGGTGTCATATCATTGGCTGAAATAACCTTATGTAAATTAATCAATACACATTAGAAATCTATTGATTTTTATATATAATGGATAGAATTATTGAATTTAATTTATTTAAGGCCACAATTTAAGTAATTAAATATAAAGACCGTGTTTATAAAAATAATTATAATAAATCTATATATCATATTACAGAAAGAACACTGTGTCCTGGTGATTGCTCAATTAACATCGATTTCGTTATCGATTAAATTCATCAAGGTCAAAGCACAATAGATAATAAGGTTTATTTCACAATAAACATGTTTTGTAATAGTTCCCATTCCGGTTCCTAATACTTTGTTTTTTTATTCTTTAACTCAAACTGTTAATTAAACTTTAAACATTCTTTTAAATGTTCCTAAAATGAAGTTATTTAAATTTCATAACATTAACTTGAAGAAATTATTATTGAGTTATAAAATATTATAGAAAATATAATATATAATTTTTTATTTTAAAACATTTTTGTTTCCGATTTTATTATTTTTCACATGGTAAAATTTCATTTTAGTAAACTTTCAAAGCCTGCTCTAATATCAATCTGTAATCAGGTCACACTTCGATTCAAAACCTTCATATTTAAATAGTATTATAATAATATGAAAAATAAAAATAAAACAAAATCGGTTCTTAAATTTCAATATTCTTTTAGAAAATCTGGAGCTTTAAAGAGCAGAAACCCGTCGAATTAGATTAACGAAAACCTCGACTTTATAAGATCGATCAACATTCATTTTTTTCTTTCTTTTTTTATATAAAAAAATGCAAAATATTACTTTCGCACTCTGGTTTAGGCCTGTGAACTCGATTTCGCCGGAGTCGTTCGATGGCAAAGGATGGTTTTGGCGTCCTTTTCCATTGTCAAAATTGGGAACTGTGCGGGTTTTACTCTCCTCCAAGATTTGAACGATACCTTCAAATTCTGTGCGACTATTACCCCGATAAGACCCTTCCTTCTTAAAAGACCCTATAGGAATCATGGGAGTCCAAATATTCGCCAAACTGTGTAGAGAGAGACCTCAATGCAAAACATTTCAGAAATAAGAAGTAAAAGTTATTAGAAAACTCTCGGTTCGATGTCGATTAGATAATTAAAACAAAAAATAGTCCAAATTTTTGCTCGAAATTTGAATGATTTATTATTTTTAAAATAACGTTATTTATTTTCGAATTTCGGAATGAATAAAAAATAATTTCTTACATAAAAATGAAAATATCTATTGATCAATTTTCTTCACCCGAACTTTCTTTTAATATATATTATATTATATTATATTTATACTTATATTTATATAATATTTTTATTATTATTTTATATTATTTATTATATTTTTATTACGTTAGTTTTCTATGTATATATATATATAATATTTTATATATTATATTATATTTATATTATATATATTATTTATGTTTTATGCATATGATTTATATTATATATATATAATATTTATTTATATTATTTTTATTAAATTTTCATTACGTTAGTTTTCTATGTAAATATATATTGATTTTTCACATCGTTTTGTCCATTTTAAAAAAATTGGAATAAATTTGAAATAATTATTATTGATTTACACACAGCATACCTTTTTAAAGGGGAAAAGGTGAAAAAAAAGAAAAAAAATCGCAAAGAATTAAAATGAGTTTGGAGATTTAATTAAAAAAACAATCAACATATGTAACGATTTTTCCAAAAACAAAGTCTTACCTTGGAATCCAATTGTTTGGCAGATAGAATTTTCAATGGGCGTAGATTTTTATTATTTATATTTATATTTTGTTTTGAAAAGAATATAAAAGTTTTACCAATTTAGGTATTGCAAAGTTTGAGAAAATGACAAGTACTCAGAGGAAAAATTGAAATAAAACAACAAAACTCTACAATATTCGCTTATCATAGGATCAATTATATTTGTTTGTTTTAATCAACCAATAAAACATGGTTAAGTTATATAATTGCATAATTGTCGAATTTCCTTTGCTTAAAAATATTTATTTATAAAAACTCAAGTTCAAGTGTTACCAACGGTTTTTGTTTAAATAAATCATAATAAATTTCTTCAATAAAACTTTTAAATAGAGAAATAATTATTTCTGTTCTCAAGACATTTTCGGAGTCTCCCATCAACTGGTTTCGGTATGATGAGAATGAGTAGCAAAAGAAAATATTATAAAAAAGAATTGTGGAACTTTTCCTAAAATATAATTTTTATTCCTCGAATTCATTTGAATATAACGATCTCATTTCTGATAACAAGAAATGATTAAAATATAAATTAAAACAAACCAGGCGTTATTTGTTTTAATGGCGTTTGATTCTGAGAAATTAGTAAATTTATTAATGTTTAATTTTCAAATAAATTATATTAATATGTTTTAATAAATTTTATTTTCTTTTTAATTAAAAAAACGATTAAATAATTTTTTCGTCTCCAGATATCGGCTTTTACATTATTATTATTATTATTATTATTATTATTA
>JBBMKC010095666.1:0-16753 GCA_037834085.1 Bipalium vagum | reverse complement strand
AACATCAAGTTAGTATTTTTATCTCCTAATACAACTGCTGCAATACAGCCACTCGATGCTGGAATAATTAGAATATTGAAGCTTCGGTATCGTCAACTTTTATTGAATTACTTGCTGACAGTAATTTAATTCTGTAGTACTTTAAGTTGTTAAATTTAATTACCTTATTTTTTTATTTTTCAAAAACCTTGTAAAATTGAACAAAAGTGTAAACAGATGTGTAATGTAACCTGTTAAACTTGAACATCTTGATTATCTGAACAGCTCTCTAATTTGAACTTTTCAGCAAGGACACTATGGTGTTCAATTCGAGCAGGTTTCACTGTATTATTAATTATAAAATAAAATAATTTAATTATAATTATTTTTCAGTATAGTTCCAAAAATTATGTTACGGTGTAAATTAAAAAATTATTCGGTTGAAATAAAATTGTTTTAATAATTGAAAAAATTATTTTTCAAATTTTAATTAAATCAATTAGCAATAACTGAATAAATTCAATATATCAATTTTATTGATTTTCTAATATATCCGCTCTGAGAAATTTAATTAATTACACCATTATTACAGAAATATATAAAAATAATAATGATAATTTATTAATAACAATGAAATTGCTCAAAGTTTATTACCGATAAGAATTCAGTGCACATCGTTAAATCTATAAAATCCTGTACTTGTAGTCCATTTTTCTTTCATGAGAATGTGAATGGAGAAAACTATTTCGAAATGTTCAAGTCGGATTTCAATGCCAAAACTTAATCGCAGAATGTAAGCTAAAGTAATTTCAATATTTCACCCCAATATTCACATCTTGTAGTAGTTTTTAAGCAGGATTTTTCCTTGAAAATGTAATTATAAAGATGGGCCATTTCATTGTACTACCAGATCACCGAATCTAAAATTGCTTTATTTCTTTCTTTGACGACATTCTGTTCGGTTCCCTTCAGAAGTATCCATGTCTAGAAATGACACTGATTTTATTAAGGCATACCAAATATAATTGTATCTATTAATAAAAATCAATCAATAATAACTTGACCGACCAGTTCTGTGGATATGAACCTGATTGAAACTCTTTGGCAGTGATTAAGCAGAAGCTATGAAAACTGACAGTTACAAGATAAGCTGAAAATTTTTCGTTCAGATAATCAGCGACAGTCATTTGCAAATCGTTTTTTGATGAAAATATTTTACTTCTTAGTTCTCGCTTGAGGTTTTGAACAAAAAGAAATCGGAACGAGCCAAAGGGGGTTGTAGGAGCAAAATCAAGCCACAATCCTTAATTGCTGATGTTGACAATCCACTAGTGCAAATAGGTGCTTTGTCATGCAGATAATACAATTCAGAGACTTGGCTCTTCCTTCTCACTGTTCCAGCTTATCTCACAAGGTTGATATAGTATTCACTGTTGAGACAAACATGTGATTCTACAAAATCCGTAAGAATCACACCATTAGCATCCAAAAAATGGAGAGCGTTAAAGCATTTTAGTGTGATGATATCTTCATTCTTCTTGAACTAGTTTTTCCTGGAAGTTTGCATTCTTTTGATTTCCTTTTAGACTCCGGAATACAGAGAGATAGAAGTGTCTCTGTCAACGTGATGATATTATCCAGCATATGGTTCTCAACACGTAAAATTTCCAGATTCTGTTAGCAACATTCAAAACGGTGAGCTTGTTTATCAGCAGTTAGAAAACGTGGCACGAATCGTGAGCACAACTTTCTGATGCCACTACTTGTCAATAGTGACTGAAAGTCATTTCTTACCTTACCACGTATTTTATTTTTAAAAATTATTTTATAATGAAAAATAAAACATTGATTTTAAAAGTAATATTTTGAGAAATGTTTTTTATCATAATAAAATCAACTTTCTCTTAATTATTATTGGACAATAATCTTTTACAAAGCAAAATTTCTTTTCCTATATTTTCCAAGTGTTTTAATTAATAGAATATTTTGATTTTATTTATCTGTCTTTTTTTTCTCTGTCCTGTATTTTTCAGTGAGAGAACATCACTATTTTTTATTCTTGATAAAATAATGTTATTTTTGTTGGATATGAATTCCATCTGTTCATCATGCTTCATACTTTTTAATTTCGGTTAAGATGATACCCATGGGAAATTCTTTTTAAATTATCAAATTCCTCTTCCTTTATAAAGTTTTCTATTGGTTTAAAACCAAAATATTTCCAATTTATTATATATTCATTTATTTTATATTACATTACCATGTTACGTTACTGTTAATAATCAAAGGATAATGGATATCATTTGATATGTAAAATGATTTTCATATGTTTTATATTACATTTAATGTTAATAATTTATAACATTAATATATTATTATGGTTATATTTTTTATATATTAGGCAAGGGCAAAATAGTGTTTATTTAATTATTTAACATAGTTAATACTAAAGTGGACAAAAACTAGGGTGAATTTAATTTTAAAAGATATTTTCAATTCACAATTTCCTATGATTTTTGTTTTTTTTTGTTAACACAAATGTCCTTTTAAATTGATAGAAACTCTTACGAAATTTTCTTATGTTTAAAAGTATACAGTGTTAATAAAATTATGAAAAATCATTATTGCGAAATTAATTATGGATATATTAATTGAACAACGAATCCATATATAGAAAATCTTGTTTAAATAATGAGATTTATTGCTCAGATGTTTTAAAAATGTCTCAAAAATCTTTCCGTGATGAAACAATGTCCCAAAAAAGTTTACAATTGGTATAAATTATTCAAATACGTTATGAAATCAGTTGAAGATTAACACAGTCCAGGAAGACCATCAACCTCAACTAATACAGAAAATATCAAGGAAGTTAAGGAACTTGTACTGTTTAATTGCCGAATAAATTAGAGAGATGTGGTACAGATTACTGAAATATCAAATATCAATATATCGTGTGTCTTATCGCCTTGTCCTTAAAACATTAAAATTTCATGATAAACAAAGAGATGTTGAAGTTGCCAAGAAGATGGTTTCAGTAGATGATAACTATTTAAAATTCTAAATCACGGTTGATGAAACGTGGATTGATGTTAATTTATTATCAGTAATAACACAACATTTGGAATTTTTGGTAATTATCATTTTGACAATTGGTTAATTATCACGTTTTACAGTTATTTTTCATTAGTGATCTATTAAATTATTACAATCAAATTAATATTCTTATTATTACATCATTTAAATAGGTACCGTTATCTCTCAACTTAATTAGAGCCCCTTTAAGGTCTTTAAACAATGGTATCAAAGATTTTTAGAAACGTTTAATAAAGTTTATTCCGCTTGTAGACGACTGCGTTAAAAAATAATTTTTATCTTTTGACTTAATTATTTTCATATTTATTCATCAAACTTTTTAACCAATCCTCTTACAATAAATATTCGCAGAGATATCCAAATTAAAACATGGTCACTTAAAACTATATATTTCTTACATTACGACCTCATAATGGTCCGTCTGACAATCATACTACGCTGATGTTTCATAATGTTCCGTAGAAGCAATGGTTACAAACATAAGTTCTACTTATTTTCTCCATTATGATTAATCCGTGTATATTTCCAATTTCATTGTCCATAATCGTGAATAATATTATAATTGTTTTTACATTGATTCCCTCTGTTTCGGGTCAGTATTGGAATTCGAAGTCAACAATCTCGAATCTTATACACCATTTTGGACTTTATGAATATACATAATGTATCAGAAACACAATTGATTCTATTGGCAACTAAGTTTTAGTAGATCTACTCACATATTTATAAAGAAGCAAATATTGTTTTAATTAAATTATTCTAAATGTATTTTAAAAAACGGGATTTATTACTCCAAACATAACGCAATAAATAATCGATTTACATTAACAAATAGAAAACACAAACACTCTTTTCCCCTAACAATTGACAGTTTTAGTGCTGTAGAAACTCACAAAAAGGTAAAGAAAAAAATAATTTGATAAAATTGTGACCATCCTTTAAATGGTTGTTTTATGTTGGTACAAATGTTGTTGAACACAAAAAATCGAAGTTGCATAATTTCTGTGATTATTTTATGTTTGACATTTGATACAAATGGTTACTGAGTTCAATTTTGATTCCTCAAATGAATGCAATTTTTAGCAGTGTTTTTTGCAGTTGACCCTTGAAAATAGAGTTATCAATCACAATCTTATACCAATTCAATCTATTAACATCTTTCTGGCAGAAAGTTTATCATAGTAATGAAAAATAGTTTTAGTACGATAACAATGATGTGAACTGCAACATTTTTAAGGTGATCAATATAAAGAAAACAATTCCATCAAAGTAGTGGAATGTTTACCATAGTGAAAGGACTATAATTCAGTAAAGAATGTATAATTAGGCCGCAATGGAAAGGTATTCAATCCACTTACATTTAGCAGTTCTATCAATTCATCAGACAACAATCTGGTTTTCTTCCAACTGAATACATAAACTTAATTGTAAAATGGTACTCATAGCTACACTGAGAAAGCCACAAATTATTCCTTTTGGTACATAATGATAATAATAATTGCCTGTGTTTTTGCATTAGAACGAAAGTATTTTACAATCTCCAATACTGTTTTCACATGTTCTTATTTAAAGTACTTTTCTAATAAATGTTCACGATGAATAACATAATAAATAGGTAAAAATTAAGGGTAATTAGGATCTATCATAAATAGTAATTTTTCGTAGCCCATTGATTGTTTGCTAAGAAAACTTTCTGTTTTACCTGAACCTGTTTTATGTTCAATAGTAAAAATCCTCTTGTAGTTTGAAATAATTTTTTAAACGGTTGATTATACAATTCCAACATTTTAGCGATCGTTGAATGTGCAGCAGGTATATTTTGATTGTATTTGGACAAAAATTTTCACATCATTTCAATTTGTTTACCCATTTTCGTTACTAATATTGGGTAGTCTAAAAAGTTTCCGCCGATTTTGGTAAAATGGAAAAGTTAGAAAAATAAAGTCGAATTGAAAATTTTATTAAATTACATAAGTACCATTTTGATCGACAATGTCTTGCCATTTTTTTTGGTAAAGCAAAAATTCCGTCACTGTAAAACTTTTTTGATTTATTGGCAAATAAGTGAGATAAATGTTTTTCGCAATCCTCTTTTGAATTTAATTTTACACCATTAAGGGAGTTCTACAATGAGCGAAACAGATGCTAGTCTGACAGTGCTATATCAGGACCATATGGAGAATGCAACAAAATTTCCCAATAAAAGATACATGTGGTCTGGCGTTGTCATGGTGAAACACAGTGCCTTTCCTTTTGATTAATTCAGGACGCTTTCTTACAATTTCCTGATGTACTCTTGTCAACTGTTGACTGACTTTATTATTTGTCCTGGTTGGAGTAATTCATAATGGACTATTCCCTTGTAATCCCACCAGACACACTTCCTTGGAGTCATTTTTGGTTTCACCACAGTTTGTGAGTTCATATCACATTTTGTCCAGGACCTTTTTCGTATGTTATTATCGTACTTGATACATTTTTCGTCACATGTAAAAAGACGTTTCAAAAATGGATCGATCATGTTTTTATTCAACAATGTCGGGCATTTTGAAATTCGGTCTTTCAAATTCTTTTCAGTCAAATTATGTGGTATCCATACAGTTTCTTTGTATATTCATATTTCTCCAAATGATTTAAAACTGTTTGATAATGAATCCTCAATTCCTGAGATATATCGTGGCTACTTATATTCCTGTCTTCTTCAACCTTCTTAATTATTTTAGCAACTTTTCCACAGATTGGTCGGCCAGAACGAGGTGCGTCTTTGACATTAAAATTTCCGGAACGAAATTTAGTGAACCATTCACGGATTGTTCTATCCGAAACAGTATCCGCTTCATAAACAGCATTACTCTTTTTAGTTACCTGTGCAGCATTTTTATCTTTCAAGAAATAAAATTTCATTATGTATCGCATTTTTTCTTTATTGATATCCATTTCTAAAGATGAATAAAATTTTAGTAATTAATCAAAATGCTTATTTTTTAGTTTAGAATTGTAAGAAAACTGAAAGAGTTTAATGTTAAAACTAAATCTTGGTGGCTAATATACGTACAATCAATTTTACGATAAAATGGAAGACTGGTCCAATTTCTGTTTTATAATATTATTATAATAAATGTTATGTTAACTTTACGTTCTGTTTCTCAATAAAACTTCTTTTTTATTAAATTTATATGACATGTGGTTTTTTACGGCTTCATTATTTTAAATCTGAAATGGAATTAAACTAATCCGAAACTGAATTTTAACCCATGTTTATAAAACACAAAGAAAATATAAAGTCTGGCATGAAAACCGGGCAGAAAAAGTAATTTCTTGGGGAAATTTCCTTATAAAGTGGTAAATCAAATTGTCATTTGCAATGCTGAGAAATTCTCGTTTACAGATATTTACATTTCGTTATTTTGTTTCTTTTTATTATATTTATTACTGTAAATATTAAATCGATCATACAAAGGGGCGTGATCGTACATTTGTGAAGCTCATTGGTCGTTCTCATCAAATATTTCTGATTTTTCGAATAAGAGAGACAATTAAAACAATCCTGCTCCCTTCTTCCAAACCATTGAGCTGATGGAACTGATTTTTAATAGTCAAATATCAATCCGAGCACTGGTTGAGGGTGGTGAGGGGGAAAATAATTTATATTCAACTCTCAGGACTTTAATCAAATTATCAAGAGCCATTGAGAACGCTTAGGAAAACTCACTAATTTATATTTCAATCAAAAATGCTTAAGTCTCATTATAAAAAGATTTCAGTAAAACAAATTATTTAATTAGCAGTTTACCAGAAAATCAATATGTCCTACCATTGAGTTTGAAATTGAATTCAAAAAATATTTTATAAAGTTTTTTTCCTTTTGTAAAGAAACCAGTGTTTTTCATTTTGGAAGTGAACATGGAAAGACATTTGCAAAATTTTTCTTTCAGGACTTTTTATTAATTAGTAAGAATTCAACCAGTTAAAACATTCATCTCAAAAAAGGATCTAAATTCAGAAAATTGACTGTTTTAATTATAATGAAACTACTATTACTTCTAGTACTACGACCACTACAATGATGATAATAAGAATACATTCGGACATTGTCTTTAGTTGTCTGTAGAACAGATTTTCATACCAATGCAATACAGATGGAAAATGTACACAGTATGAGTTTTAAACCATAACAACACCAGTTGAATTTGGTTTGAAAGGCTACTGCTTACCTTTAAGAAGAATTTATCTCGTTATGATTGGTTATTGGAAGTAGTTACCTGGGTCAAGAGAGTGTGGCAGAAGTTAACTCTCAGAACAGGCTATCTTAACTCAAATTACTCGTTCAAAAAAGCAATAATTTCAAAATCTGAACAATTGGGACATTTAGTTGAAGAACAAGAACATCATTTAAGAACTCTGAGTGAATTAACTTTTAATTATATCCTTGAAGATAAGGATAGCTATCACTGAATAAGCCATTTAAGTATTGCGCCCAGTAAGTACTTAAACTGAACAATACATATAAAACCGATGTAGCAAGTCTATAGCTATGTTCTTAATATAACCTCCACCACCTTTCACACATTTTTGCCAACGAGACAAAAAATCCATAATACTTTTTTCCTAAAGGGTTTTAGAATATGATTTCAAGAAATCTGATTGACAGTGCTGTAAATCAAATGCACAATCAAATAATTTTCCTCGTAAATCCTTCTTCAGTTGTCGGAAGAGGTGATAGTCACTGGGAGCAAGATCGGTATGAGGAGGTTAATCACACCTGTGGAATTTTTTAATTATTTATTTTTAATATTTTAATTATTTTAAAATATTTAAAAAGTATGAATGGAATTTTAAAAATAAACTTATTTTTTAAATTTAATAAAAAAAAAATTTTCAGGTCTGAAAAAATTTGTTTAAATATTATTTTGTTTTATCACAATAAAATCTATTCAAAAATTGTCTTCTAATTCTGAGTAAAAACCGATTAATATTAACAATCGCGACTGTAATGTGGTAGAGGAAAGAGTGATAATCATATGGGATATGTGAATCGTGGCATTATCATGCAAGAGTAACGATTCAGTCTTTCCTTTTTTGCAGTTTTCCTCTTACTTCCTTTATAAGTTGTGCATAATATTCTGAATTGATTTGGACATAATATGCAACAAAATATACTTTGAGAATGCCTTTACAAGCTCAAAGGTGTCTCATCTTCCGTGTTTAAGTTATTGCGAAAAAATCTCCTAGTCTTTGTAAATCTCCAAATTTTTCTGACACAACACTTGTTGTTGCATATTACCTGTGAGAAATCGTGAACACAGCTTCTAATGCAGTAACATATGCAATGTACCTTAAGAGATGTTTAGACGTTGCACAATGTATCTTTTTTGCAATACAACGATCTGTAATGATTATTTTCTGCAAGGTTTCTTTCTTCCAATCTCCAAGTTCGACAGGTCTGCCCGACTTCGCAGAACTAAAAACACTAGTTTGGCCACTTTTGAATTCTCGAATCCAATTATAAATTCTTGCTTTACAAGAGCACTCACTATCGTAAGCATCCCGCAGTTTAATAATAATTTTTGACTATTTGTTTCCTTCAATGGCAAGAAATTGACTACACTACGAAATTCAACATTGTCTCTCATTTTTTTGAAATAGTGAAATTATCCTAAAAACAAAAATAGTTAAGAAAAACAAAAATACCTTTTCATTACCTATATATATTAGAATTAATCTCTTTCAATATTCAAAATAATTCAACATTTGAAAAGTTAATTTATGTATTATGAAAAATTATTTTTTTTTAAATTAATTATTTTCTTTTAATGACATTTTTATAAATTCGATAACACGTGACATTTTTTAAAAAATCCCCTTTGGTTAATTTTATTCTTATTTTTTAAAAAATTAGTGTAGAAAAAGGAAATGTTATATTTTCCATTAATAAACGGTTCTTCATAATTCTTATCAAATGAAAATTATTGAACCGATCATATAAATCAGTAAAAGACCAACATTGTCGCAGACAATTGTGTCACCGTCACAAAGAGCCAAACCAAATTGATCAGATTATAAAATAAATGTTGAACGGCAGAGCTTAAAATTGGGGGAATATTTTAGTGTCATTTTTTCAAAAGAAATGGAAAAACTGGCTTCTTTGATGGTGATTTTATAATCCCCGATCGTTTTGAAATACTTTTGAAAAATCTGGTTTCAAAGTCATATTTATTATTATTATAAAACCAGAAATTATAGATTATGGGTTTTATAATGATTTATAAAACATCAATATCTCGTATTGAATTTTTAGAATTTACTTTTCCCAATAGTTAATTATCTTAAAAAAATGTCTATTTTATTTGTTAATAAAATAAAAAATAAATTATTACATTAATTATTTGGTGTTGAATTTGAAATAAATATTTGAGTTACGATAATGTTATTATTTGATTTTGTTTAAATCGGTAAATCCAAGAAATTGTTTGTAAAATGAGTTTTTAATAAATATTAGGAAAATTATAAATGTTTTATTTTTTTAATTTTACGAAAGTTTACTATAAAATAATTATATTGTAATCACAAATATTAACAACAAATTACCTTAGATAGAATTCGACATGGTATATAAAAATTATGTTTTATCATAATAAAATAAAAATTTTTTCATTTATTGATTTCTTTATTTTTTAACTAGATGAAATAAAGAAATTTTTCTTCATGAAGCTTAACTATTATGTAAGAGGCTTAATGTGTGTAGATTTGAACTATTTTTTAAAAGATTGAAATTCAAGAATGGAATAAGAGAATATTGGACGAGTTAATGCTTTTGAACAAATGGGAGATGTTAGAAGACTTCCCTATCAAGGTCCTTCAATTTTTTCTGAGTCATCAAAGGCACGTGTGCTATTGCGTTGACCTTCCTTGGCATCAATTTCGGCTTTGCCACGGTTTGTAGGTCCTACAACATTTTATCCAAGATCGTTTTCTAACATTGATCTTGTAATTGATTCACTTTTCGTCACCCATAATAAGACGTTTCAAGAATGATTCTTTTCAGTAATGTTTGGCATATTAAAATTCGATCTATTAAAATTTTCATTGTTAAATCATGCGAAATTCAAACATTCAATTTCTTTTTAAAACCAGATTTCTTTAAATGGTTAAAAACGGTTTGATGATGAATACCAGTGTCTTCTGCGATTTCACGGCAGCCAATATACATGTCTTCCTCTACCTTCTGAATGATTAGATCAACTTTTTGACATATATGCCGGCCAGAACGAGCTGCGTCTTTGACGTCAAATTTCCAAAGCGAAATCGATTAAACTATCCACAGACTGTTCTATCACATACAAGAAATGAACCATAAACCGTACCAATTTTTTTGCAACCTGCATTACATTTTTGCCTTTAATAAATTAAAATTTCATAAGATATCGAATTTATTCTTTATTTATGTTTATTTCTAAATATAAATAAATTTTTATTTATTAAAAAAATGCTAAACTTTTTAAAGCAATTTGAATGCTCTGACTATTAAATTTATTTAATTGAAATATTTAAACAAATAAAATATCAATATAAATATCTGTAGACGTTTTTCATCGCCTATTCACAAAACCCAATATAATAATAATATATATTAATATTATTGTAAATAAAACATATTCAGAAAAATTATATATTATATATATAATTTAATAATATAAGAAAAATAATATTTAGCAAAAATCGTTAAAATTATAAAAGGACATTAATATTAAATTTTGAAATGTTACAAAATAAAAAATTATCGAAAATGGGCGAAGGTTAACATGAAAGAAAAGGTTTTAGAATCATTTGAAGTATGTGAATTTGTTCAAAGCTCTAAAAAATGAAAATTGTCAAATCAATAATTTATTATGCCATAAATTAAAATATTAAATTAATAAATTGGGATTTCGTTTAACTGCTAATATTTTATATCAACAGGCTTAAAATCGGTCAATAAATTAAAACAAAGAGAATAAATATAGAAATATATATCATTTATTAAAAAATGACTTATCAACCATGATAAATCACCATGAGAAAATGACATTGGTTATTAAGAATAGTTATGACTTTGACTTCAACAAATTCCTCTATGAAAACCACAGTAAAGAAACTTTCAACGGAATTATGATCTGACAAATATAGTGTCTTATGGCAACAGAGATAAGATTGCTTTATCAATAAATCAATTAGGAATGGACACTCATACCGAGGTTCGTGTCGATAAAGCATATCATTATATCTCTGTTCTTCTGGTTCTCTTTCATAAAAATAAAAAAATAATAATTATGCAAACTCTCGGCAATCTTAAAAGTGATCCAAGTTTCAATAGGAGTCTTGAATAGGAAAAAAACACCGAAAGTGTAACTGAAAAAATTACCAGTAATCTTAATCTTAATGATAAAATCCTTGCGTAGTACAGCGACTGTGTTAAGATAAATCCTTATAATCCAAGAAAAGCAGAAAACATTTACGTTTAGAAACGAAAGGTTTGATTTAATTTTATTCCGGGTACGTTTTCATCTTTAAAAATATTTTAAATGGTAATTGAAAAGAATTAAATATTTTAACAAAATAAGTCATGCGTTTTTCTGAAAAGAGTAAAACAACAATAATAAAATTTAGATGTAATGTAACTTTTATGAAACAGTTGAACAAATCAAAGTTTAAAAAGAAGCGAATTACAGTTGGGTTGTAGAAAAATTAATGGCGGATTTTAAGACTTAATTTTTGCATTATGAATTGTTAAATGAAACTTTGTTTTATTAATTTAAATTTGTTTATATTTCAAAGCGGAATCTTTTAAAAAGGTAAGTCAAGAAAAATTTTTAAAGGCATTTGAAAACATTTTGATTGCCACATTTTTTAGGCATTTGAAAACGATATGAACGACATGTAAATTAGATCAGTGTTCCTTTATGAATACAAAATGGGTGGTAATGCTGCATAAACTGCTCAAGATCTGAACAGCATATTTTGAGAAGGTACTACTAGTGAACGTAGAGCTCAACACTGGTTTTAGAGATGAAGATATTCAAGATAAAGTTGGTCGTGGACGATAATCTTCTGTATCCAATGACAATTCAGAATGTAATAAAAAGTGTAAATGAAGCATGTTTCTAGGTGAGTATAATGACTAATAAGGTTTTTTATTCAACGCAACTAAATATTTTTTATATTTCCAATACGTAAAGCAAAGGCCACACAAAAAATTATTTTTAATCTTTGTATGACTTCATCGACAGTTTTCAGATATCCAGAACGCCAAAGCCGAAGATATCAGAACTATGGCCAAACTATATGAAACACGGGAATCAAAAATGGATAAGAAGAAGGAACTTCAAGTCAATGTCGTGAGACAAAGAAGCTATGCAGAAACAGTTCAAAGAAATTTTCCCAAAGAATTTCAGCCAAACATTTTGATACATCTGCGCACAATCGAGTTACTCAAAGAACAAATCTGACACCTGTTCCTTAATTAAAAAAGCACAGAAAAAATATCGAAGAGATGACGGATTTAGAAGACAAAAAAGTCGATAAGATAAACCAAAATATTCAGAGCAACTAGAAGCTCCACAATTTTCAGCCAAGAATATAGCCAGATGATTTTACAACAGATGTAAAGGTATTCCAGTACCAATATCTGCGGTCGAATCAATGTTTTTGCTGCGGTGGTGACGAATATATGCAAAGCATTGTCCACTGAAAAAGAAATGTCTGATCTGTGGAAAAGTCGGGTACCTTTTCCGTTCATGCCTGATATTGAATTAAAATCCGAGAATTCCAAGAAGATCCGTGATGTGTATTCAAGAGGAAGTATAAGATGATTCACAAAACCAAGACGATGCTTATGAATAAAATGATGAAAACAACCTCATTGTTCGCATTTCGTCTGTGGGGTTGAACCATTAGGATCATCACAAAATCGGAATATGCCAGATGTCGAGATGTTTGAGAGAGCGGATTGCAGACAGTGGTGTTAGATGAAGATCAAAATGTTGTGGGATTCCGGAGTCTCAGTTACTGTTATGAACGAAAATTGTTGGAACAAACTTCAAAATCCACATCTAGTGGAAAGAAAAATATTGTTAAGTTTCATATTTTCGTCTGGAGAAGAAAGACAACTTGGATCGTTCAAATCAAATATCTCTTAAAAGGGAAATGAGTTCGAAGTTGATATTATTGTCGTGAGGAAGCTGTATCCAGACTTTATTAGAGGTTTCGACATTATGAAGAATTTTGGAATTCAATTGTGTGTGGTAAATAATATTGAGTCATCAGACTTGATTAAGAAAATATCTGACATAGATAAGAGAAATCAAGTAATAATGGCATTCAATTATCAAACCATTATACCATTGCTTAATGTATTATTACAATATTGGAAAATATTCATGACCCATTTATTTGATATTGGGCACACCAGATTGGTTAAACATGATATAATCGTCACCGGCCCACCTATTGCACAAACACCACGAAACAATTCATTGTGAGAATGGATCATAAAGCTTTGGTTTTTATGAATACCACGAAAATCCCAATTAGTCCACAGTTTTAAACTTGACTAGCCAATCTATCAGAATATAATTTTGAATTGAGGTACAGAAAAGGCCAAGATTGTAACGCTGATGGCCTATCCAGAATTTCCCATGTGGTATGCTCTGAATGCCAAACGAAGCATGAACAAGTCAAGATTGAGAAGCCAACATTAGTGCCCTTCATAATGTCACCCCTCAATTGAAAAGAATAAGAAGCGAACAGAAGGCCGATAAACTGATATCTGGATTTATTCAATGTCTTTCAGAAGGGAGGAGAGAATACCCTGAAGAATTGAAGAATAACAGTTTCTATCCTTTGAGAAATAGCTTGAATGTTATCGAGGACTTGCTGCTCTTATCAAGTAGCGAACAAAACTTATTATTATTGACAGTTTTAGCAAACTAGTGAGTCTATGTGCGATGTCCAAACTTGATGATCAATAAATCTTCAAGGCAATAATTAGTGTTACGTAATTATGTTTTGTTTGAATAAATACTTTTTATAAGTCTGACGTATTTTCAATGTGTAGTAAAGAAGAACTAACTCACATAAAAAATTTTTATTAAATTATATTATTTCTATTTTCATTTATTCTTACCAATAGTCAATATAAGTTCTATTGATTTTTCGGATATAATATTTATTTATTTTTATTGATTTCGTCTGAAACTCAGAATGTGATATGTATTTCGATTAATTGCTTTCCCAAAAATCATTCTTGGGTATAATTTTTAATTATCTCCCACCCATATATATGAGGTCTTATTAAATATGTGATTAATGAGGAGAGGAACGATTTTAATAAAAATCATTTAAATCAAAAGAACATATAATTATTTTGAGTCTATATCACATTATCCATTCTAACATAAAGTCGAGGAACTTTTCTGTCATTCGACTAGAAACATTTAATTTGATTCCTGCCGGATGAAGCAGAAATCAAAGTAAAATCCTCTGTGGATAATTGGTTTCATAGGTTTCCCACAAACTAGCCTATATTAGTCTGATAGTGTATCCTTTTACGAAAGAATAATGATGATATCTGTTTGTTGAAAAAGAAAATTTACCAATCAAGACGGGATTTTATAATTGATAAGTAATATTGAGCATAAAATTTTTACCAGGTAGTGTCTTGGCGTCTTCTCTCTTCTTTGATTCACCTACACTATAGTCAATATTTAAAGGGGTCAAAGGTTAAGAAACGTAAAAGAGAAATAAATTTTAAACATTATTTAATGTATATTAGACGAACGTTTAAAATCAGTAAGACGAGGTTTGGTAAATAAAGTTGAATTATTTTTAATAGGGAAGCTTGGCTTTTAAATAAATCAAATTATCTGAATCAGTTGGAGCAGATAAACTCAATTTTCTTAATAGGACGAAAATAAATATTTACGTCTATCAACATCGTTATATTTATAAATGAAGAAGATTCTCAAAATTTTAGGGGAATAATATCAATCCATAATGATTTCATTTTCATCATAAATGTAATAGTCTGGTGAGCAGTAACTTGTATTTTTTAATTAGGCGATTTAAAAAATAATAAATAGTAAGTAAATTAAACAACCGTCACTGATCAATGGAAAAGCAGTCATCCTGTTGAATGACAATACACGAGCACATGTGGTAAAAAAGGCATTGCAAAAGCTGAAAGACGTAAACGTTGAAATTATACCACACCATCCTTATTCACCAGATTTATCTCCCACATATTACCTATTTTTAGGCATTTGAATCAAAGAATCATTGCTGATCATGGTGATGTCGAAATCGCCATATCTAAATTCCTGGATATATGTTTTGTTCTTTTCCTTTCATTTCATCCTCAGCCTACAAATTAAAAATCCGCCCTGGATTAGACTTTTTAAAACTCCTTTTGTCCTCTGGACGATCAAGCAAATTGGTTCCAAGATTATGAATGATCATCCGACGAGAGACCATGTTCGGAATTGCGTTCTTTATAAATTCCATAAAGGAAAAAGGACTACAAGTATTAATACCGTTTTTTATTCTCTCTATATTTATTTATTTTTGCACATCAGAACATGTCAGCATTACCTTGCAGATTTAGAGAAAGAAATTTCAATTTGAATGACCGCCTACTCTCCTGATATCCTTCTGGAGACAGAGGATTTATTACGGAAATTAAATGAGGATGATTCACAGCGAAAATATAAAATTATAATGTAAATTGCGAATAGAAAATCTTGTTTGTAAATGTAGACTCCTTATGGAAAGTGAAGAATATTCACTCAAGAATCTTCACTATCTTAAATATTTTATTTTTAAAGTATTAGTAAAAACAATAGCACTTCTGTAATGACCTAGTAGATATAGTTTTTATTATAATTTTAAAGACATCTTTTCACTTTATTAAAAGGTGTAACAAAATTTAAGGTAAGTAATTCTGAAAATAATTGCATATTTAAATGCACTAAGTAGTTAAAAAATAATATCATATATTAAAAGGTTCCCGACAAAATGAGGCATTATTCCAAGGTTAAAAGTATAATTGATAATAATTATTATGGAAAATAAATTTTAAAAACTCTTCCTATAAACCATCACTAAATTTTTCAATATAAACAAGTTTGTCAATAAAGGCTGTACACATTGAATTCTAATTAATTAAAACTAATCTTTTAATATTTACCCTAAAATTCTGAAAGAATTTTTTAATAATAATAATTAGAGAACATTAAAGAAATTAATATGATAATACAAATGAATAAAAATTATATAATAAAGAGAATTTCCAATTAAATAAATGGAAATTAATAAATAAAATTATTTCGAATTAATTAAACTGAAAAAATTACCCTGATTAAAAAGTATTATAACTAGAACAACCAAATTCCTTTTTGCACTTTTTGCATTATTTACAGTGTTATGCAGAAATATATAGAAAAATATTCAGAAATATATTAATGGAAATGTACACTAAATAAATTATTGTCTCGACAAGGCTTTTCTATAAACCGCCTCATGTTGCGTAAATAATCACTTAAATATATATCGTTATGCATGAGTACTTGAAAAATCAATCGTCCCGATCTATAATGGTTCTTATAAAGAATGATACAGTATTTGCGAATTGTAGCTGAGGCGAGTATGG
>JBBMKC010095555.1:0-16757 GCA_037834085.1 Bipalium vagum | reverse complement strand
ACAATCTGAAAGCTGCTCTTGAAGAAAAACGTCCCGCTTTGGTCAATAGAAATAAAGTAATATTTCAACAGGACAATACAAGACCACACAAGTCTTTTCGAACTCTACAGAAACTGAATGACTTTGGATGGGATCTTCTTATAAACCCTCCATATTCTCCAGACATAGCACCTTCGGATTATTATCTGTTTCGATCGCTGCAGAACTCTCTTAGTGGGAAGCGGTTTGAAGGTTGCAAAACTGCACTGTCTCAGTTCTTTGAATCAAAACCCCAAAAGTTCTACCAGGATGGAATCATGAAACTGCCTCAGAGATGGCAAATAATTGTCGAGAACAATGGTAATTATATAACTGATGAATGTTTTATTAAAAAATAAAATTTTCGATTTTAACTTATTTCATTTTTTTCGGCAAAACATTATGCCTCAACCTAATAATAATATGTGACAAATTATTAACCAAGATCATACTGTGTTCTCATGAAGTTTGTGGTATCTGTGGTTCAGGAAAATTCTTATAAAAATGATACACTATTACAATAAGCTTCGTTGATAGTCAAAAAATAATATCAATTTAATTCAGTAGTTAAGTTACGGTCAATAGTGAATTTCCTTGTCAGAAACTAATGATGATCTGAACAAACGTTTATGTATCACATCATATATTTTTCGTGAAACCACCAAGTTTTGGATTAGAAATGTTGAATTTTTTCAAAAAAAATATTTATTATAAAAACAACAATAAGATATATTGATCCAAAATATAATTTCTACATAGATAAATGACCTGTTCCCAATGTTCACGTAAAGAATAAATGCCATTCTTAAAGAAATTGGACTTCTGACATCCAAATTTCAGTCTTGTTTTGGTTTTAAAATTTTTTCCAGCCAATACATTCTGCATGGACCGGCACAATATCCAGGCTGTATGGTATTAGAGGAAGAACGTACCACCTTAATTCTTCAATTTTCTTCTGGGAGGCTTTCGCAATGTTAGTTTGGCGTTATCATGGAGGATCCGCACTACTTTTGTATTGTTGCTTTGGATGCTTAGCGTTTGATCCACGCGCTACAGATCCGTGTTAACCGCCTGACTCTTTTCAAGCACATCAAAATAGATCAATCTCTGACTATTCCAACTGACGCAAAGTAACTTCTTTTTACCATGAATATTCCTTTTGAGAAATGGTTTCGGGGGCGGATCAGTACTTAACCACCGCCGCTTTGAGGTATTGTATTCATAATACATCCATTTTTTATCCGATGTGATGATAGAATTGAAAAACCCTTTGAGTTGACACTTCGAAGAAGAATACCGGCCATGGTAAATTGTGTTGCTTTATTTGCTGAGCGCCCATTTTCTGCAACGGTTCATCTTTCCAATTGTGTGAAAGTGACCAACAATGGTTGAATGATGATATCCAACCTTCTTCGCACCTTATCTTGTAGTTTGCATTGGATCCAATTCAACGTAGTCCTTATTGCCTTATTACCAAAAATCCCTGGACGTTTCCCATGCACATTGTCTTCCAGGATTTCATTTTGAAGCGCTGAAACCAACGGTGGTATTGCCCTAATGAAGGAGCATTCTGATGATGAATACTCTGGACGAACTGCGGTGGTATTCAGGTGCATTTTTCTAATTAGAAATCATCCAGCAGGCACGTACGTACACCATATTTTGTATCATTCATGTTTGATCTAAAATATTCTAAAAATTTAAATATATATATTAAACTTTATATCAAAAAGTGCTTTAAAATAAATACAAATATATCAGATAAACAAATTATTTAAACAAAGCAATTTACAAGTTATATAAGTAAGATTTCCAATCCGGCAACTTGATACTATATATCCTCACCTACAAAAATAATTTTAATCACAAGCCTATCCGTAACAAGAAAATTATTCCTTATTTCGATAATACCAACGATCATTTTTCAGATCAATTTTTTGTAAAGCAGTACTTAGTTTGTATTTTAAGTTTATAGTCTAAGGTATGTTAATAATACCAATAATAACTGACACCTCAAAATATTCTTCCTAACGCTCTTACAAATTAGTTACCATTTTCAACAAGAGATTATTATTAAATTGTTACATAATTAACCACGGAAACTATCTCGGCATTGACTTTCACTAAGTGTTCCTTTGCCGAAAACTTTGTTGAGGTCCCGAAATGATCATGCTTTCTTCCATTCTGTCTCGTAGTTGTAAAGAATGATATAACGAATGTGCAAATAATTTTTGAGAAGAATGTTTTATCCTGATAATAGACGAATATTGTTAACACTAATCAATGATAATCAATAATAGATAATATTTTTAAACAAACGACGAATAATTATGCAGCAACCTATAATTATTTTTTTTCAATGAATCAAAAATGACATAACATCCTTCATCCTTTGAAACCCAACAAACATTGTCTCAAGTCTCAAATTAAAACAATCTTTTTATGCCACTTAGAATATAATTAATTAAAAAAAATCGAAAATGAAACGAAATGAAATTATAATTTCCCATAATATCTTTTCAATATTTATATATATTGGCATATGGATGATAAATTATATTTATTTGAGAAGCTACCTCCAGTGGAAAAAAAAAGTTATTGATTTATTATTAATTTTCTGAATTTTTAATACATTTAAAATTGAAGAAATCAACATAAATATTAATTTAGAAATTGTAATTATAAAATTATATATCTGATCTTTAGGAGCAATAAATTAACCTGACTCTCAGTACGGTAATTGTATACGGATCATATTGATAATCGCTGGGCTCCGGGTAAGTATTTTTATATAGTTTTAGAGAGAAAAGATTGAAAAGTTAATTAAATAATTGAGAAAATAAAATATTATCCAGTCTCAGCTTTCAATATTGTTGTAAAAACTGGCCAGAATGAAAATATTGAATAGTTTCATAGGTAATGAAATAATTAACATCAATCACTTCTCAAGTTTCATTTATTTGATATAAGTATTGGAAACAATTAGTTGGCAACCAAACGGCCCAGGGTTATGAAATAAAAACCAACTGGACAACTTATTCATTGCTTAAGGCAAATTAACATTTAGCGTGATGGAAAGAAATTTACTTTAATTTTTATAAGAAATTTAAAATAATTAATCAAAAAGTGTAGTTTCAAATTTGTCTCAGAAATCTCAGATGAATTCTATAATATTTTACTAATAAGTTTTATCTTTATAATGAATCAACACAAACTCCGACCCCTACAATAAATTATTAGAGCCAAACGTCAATGATTTCCAAGAAAAAATAATGTTAATACTACGTTTAATACTAAGGGTTTATTATTATCAATATCCATAACTTTCTTTTTTCAGAACCAATGATCCATCTTACAATTATTTTCCCAGGATTCTTTATTTTTCTTTTATAATTGAGCAATGTTCTTCAATGACCGAACCTCTGTTGAGTTTGCAGAGATGTAAGTTCTAGGAAATCCATTATTCGCCAACAAATTTATTCTGAAATATGTAGGCAATATTTTTAGCTCAGGTCGCAATGTGCTCTTCACTCATTATAGCGATGTTCTTAATTCTAATGCACTCTTATATAAATAATAAGCCATACGTCAATAAAAAACCAGTTAAATAAAATTACAAAAAATTTTGTTAGATAAATATTAGTTTTTAACTAATATTATTTTATAACTTGTTTCATGGTATCATATTATTTATTTGAAAGACCTTTTTCTGTTTTTCTAAATCACAGTGATGTTCTTGACTTATTCCATTTTATTTAAATTTGAAAGCTTTGAAATGCCGCGCCAATTTGATAACAAACAGAATTTCTTGCACCTATTGGTATTTTTTTCCAGAAACATAAAAATAACAAGTAGAAGGACGAGAGAAGGTCCTTAAATAACGGAAATTACATTGTCGATCGATTTTTCATGATTATCCTTATTAGTTGAACAAGTAGAAAATTGCGATTTTTAAGATAATCATTTATTCTAGCAAAACAAAACAAAATTTTATAATCCAAGTAATTTCCATCGATATCTACAACTTTAGCTCATTTTCTCGTAATTTATTAATGCCCTCAAAGAAAAACTTTTCGTGTTTCGATATGATCCACTTATCAATCCAATATGTGACATCTTCAAAGTTTTGAAGCACTGTTCGAAGAGAATGCGCCATCGATCTGAACAAGTAATAATCAGATGGAGAAACGTCAATAAGTAAATTTTAATAAAAAAAATTGATTAATTGATTATTCAATCTATTATAATGAAGTAAGAGAATAATAACATTGATTTATATTGTAAACAATAAATAAAAATCGTTAAAAACCTATTGAAATTAATTAAATTAGCTTTGAGAACTGACCCTCGATATTCAAGTTATCAGTCCAATATTCTACCCAACTGAAATACTTAACCTGACATCAGTGGTCATTAGCTGCATAAGAACAATTTTTGTGACAAAAGAACTCATTTGACCATATAATATTATTTAGAAAAAGAAATAATAAACATAATTCGCATAAAAACAACATATTTTGGATTGAGGTTTTCAAATTTGGAAGGACGGGCTGGGCGTTCTTTATTCTCTACACTAAAATCATTACTTCTGAAGCAGTGAAATAAACGCTCGAATGTCTCCTGAGATACTACATGTTTTTCATAAACATCACATAATATCCTGCAGCTTTCTGTGACATTTTTGTTCATCATAAAGTAATGAATGAGAACTTCCCGCAAGTGTTCTTTTCTTGGCGTAAATGTTAACATATTTTTATCTAAAAATTGAAATTATTAACATATGAAAATTCAAATGATTACCATATTAATTCAAACAAATTGATTTATATTTAAAATCACAATACTTATCGATATCTCACTAAATCTATTTTAAATAAATCAGCATTATTTATTTGTACCCATTATAATACTAAAAATATTATTTTTTTTATTACTGACGTCATCTAACTTATTAATATATTATTTTCTTATTATAATTATTTCCTAGATAAATTTGAGTCATAGAGGCTTTTAATGTCCTCCACATCAATGAATATTTCCCGTTCTATGAATTTTATATCCATAGAAACAAATCGATGAGACCCAAGGCAATATATCTCATAAAATATTATTTTTTCCCAGATATAAAATTACATGTGAAGCCATATGTTTTGTGTGTTGGTATACAATATTTTTGTAATTTGTATATATTTCAGATGCCTTTCATGGACTGCATTGTTCCACTTCGTTATACTTTCAAATTAACCATTTGACCATATTTTATTTTAACAAATCATTATAAATATCACTTATAATTATCACTTCAAGATTTAAAATTAAGTCAGTAATATAATATAATATACACTGTGACTTATATTTATTGACTTATGAATATAGTTCTTCTATGTTCTTTAATTGACATATTGTAGAATTATAATTTTAGTTTCCGGTCTCAAAAAATTCCTAGACAGATTCTCTTATTGTTATCTCGATTATAATTGACACAGTATTCTTGAAAAATGAATTTCCCAAAAAGATATCTGACAAAACAAATACAACAAGAATGCATATATTGTGAATTTTATAGATAACCACCACTTTTGGAAGGAGATTCAATACTTAAAATTAAAATGCAATTTATTCTAGTGAAATGGTTCAATTAAATTTATTTATTTCTACTTAGATGCTTTTTTGCAAAGGTAGTTGCTTAATTCAATATATTTAAATCTGTCAAAGTTCAATGAATGTGTATATCAGATAACAGGTTTATCCATCTAGCTGCTAATTTTCAACTAGGTAAAAGTACCAATCCTTGGGTTTGGAAGCAAAAAGGTCAAAATATGTCACTTTGACCTTCTCAACATTGTTGAAGCTCATTTTTTGAAGTGTTGCATTGCTCGGAACAACCCATAATCGAATGGGGCACAGTCAGGGCTGTAATGTTGATCTGGTAAGACTTCCACTCATTCTAGATTTCGTATTTTTTCTATAATTTCGTTTCGCAAGCTGGTGAATTATCATGTCGCATTAATACACTCTTTCTATTAACTAAATTGGGATAATGACTGATAAATTTCTCATTAACACGGTCAAGATGCTCACAGTAAAGCTTGGTGTCAACTGATCTACTTACTTAGATGAAGTAAAAATGAATAGCTCATTAAAAATTTTTCCTGACAGAAAGCAACACTTTCTTACTGAATAGATTAAGTTTGATGGCTGATAGCCATTCATGTTTTAATTTGAGAAATTGCCAAATCTTGAGGATCTTGTTGTGGTCGTTTCAGGACGAAGTCTATTTTTCGCACATGACAGATTGAATTAGAAGAGCCATATGTAACCTGCATTGTACAAAAAGATACATGTGGCATTTTTAATGCTTTGATACGAATAGCTTCATCAAGATTAATTTATGGATGTCAAAAATATTTATTTTTCAATCTATGGTCGCTAGACCAGAATTTTCGAAAAACCATCTTACTGAATTGGAGTTCATATGAACAAATTTCAAGGACCTCGTGAGCCGCATTGAAACCCTCTTTAAAGAGAAAAATAGTAGTGCAATTATAATTTTTCGACCAATCATCTAAAATATGTAACAAATTATTTAATAATACAATAAATAATTCATATACAGATAGACAGAGCATGAAATAATGTTTAAAATGATATATATTTATTATATGTTACTGTTCACATTTAATTTGTATAGACAGAAATTATGAATACAAAGATGGTCACTTATAATGGGACAACCTAAGGTATATATCGAAATTTTGGCAATGAGCAAAAAAAAAGTTTTGATGATTCACTACATGATTCACAAAATGGAAAAAAGTATCAATCAGTGGATAATTAATGTATTCTTTAATTAATATATTGATTCATTCAATTAAAAGGAAAATATTATTTTAATATTTATGATTATAATTATAAAAAAAATTTTTTAATATACGGAATCTTATATTTTTAAAAAATTTTTTTCAAAAAAAAAGAATTTTAATTTTTGAACATATTTATTATTTTTATCTAATTAAAATAAAGAAAAATTATATAACCCATGATATCATTTGAGAATAATTAACAACAATAATAAAAATACTGATTTTTTACTTTCGGAATCATTGGCTAAATTTTATTTTTTTTCCAAATTTCTTTTCAGATAAAAACTGTGCAGAATGGACTACATCACATTTAGAATTTACATTTTTTGATTTATCTTAAATAAAAAAAATGTTTTTAAAAAACATATTGTTTTCATTGACAAATGTCTAAAATTCACATTTACAATTTTTATTGATAGGTTTTAATTATTTTATTTTCTCTGTAAAGTAAATCTTTTTATCGGTTAGTGAGGATCTCAAAAATTGGTTTTATCAACAATTTTACAAAATCATGTTTTTTTAATTTCAAATATTTATTCAATATCGTTCTTTCCAGCCTCTTATCAAAAATGTTTAAAATATGAAATATTATTATCAAACAAAAACAATCAAATTTAGAAAAACAGTTTTAACTTGATCAATAAAATTCAATTATTTCACTTCAGTGTAAATAATCATCGTAAAGTACGATATTAAATAATAGTTTAAAAACAATAACCATTATTACCCACAATCCAGTGAAATCATTATTTTATTACTTTTATCAAGTGAGCAACTATTTGGATTTTTAATAAAATTTTTATCCAAATCATAATATAAAATATTTCTAATAAAATATCAGTGTGAATATTTCAAATTTCAGCTCAATCGTTATTAACTTATTAAATAATAATTAATAGAATTATCACTACAGGCCTAATTTTATAATGAGATTATCGTTTATTTCATTAAATTCTCATTGGTTGAATAAATAAAACGAACAAATAAATATATAAATGAGAGAAACGTTATCAGTATTTATTTAATTGTTGGGTAAATTTAAAAGTAAGTTCATAAAAAATAAATTAACATATTAATTTATTTATTTTATAAGAATGGGAAATAGAAATCCATATTGTCAAGCTCTGTTTATTTGTTTGGTATTCATTATTCTTCTTGATAAAATAATTGTGGAAAGCCAATTTTTCCCACTCAAAAGCTATAGGATATATAAAGAGCCGGTTCATGATGAATTTAATTTGAGAAGAAATATCTTCAAAAGAGATTGGTACACTGGATTAATTGGATAAAATTATAATTTGTATTACATTTTAATAAAAGACTTGATTTGAACCTTATTTAAATTAAAAAAACTTTGTTCTGCTCTTAAAAATTAAATTTTAACATAAAGAATTTAATCTCAAATCGCGAAATCATTCTGTGATTTAATTGATTATTTTGTTTTGCCATTTTAGTTTTTAAACTAGATAAATAAAGAAATTCATTAATTAAACATTTTTTAATTTCGAGAAGATTGTCGATGAAAATCAAAATTATATTCAACTTGGTTATTTATTTATTTAATTTATTTAATTTGCGGAATATTCCAATAGTAATTTTTATTAATATGCTTTAATTATATTAAATTTAAATTATAAAGTACGGAAATTTAATTATTTTTGATAATATATATAGTACATATTTTACTTAGAAAAAATTATTAATTAGAAAAATTTTAGAAAAAATATCTAATAAACTCTCATTTCATTTTAGGTAATTATCAATAAGTAATATTGAATTACAATTTTACCATAAAATATACAAGAATTATTTTGATTTCCTTTTTCTTTTAGGTAATTATTTTATTATTTTTTTAATTAAAATGTATTTCTTAATGTTTATTAATTTTTTTATAATATTATAGGAATTATGATTAAAAATAAAATATAAGGCATACAATCTAATCTACTTAATTTTTTGGAATAATAAAAATAACTATATTAATCTAATTTCAGAGATTAAAATTTTAACTGAAAGTTTTTTTACTAAAAATGGAAATTATTTCTATTTTACACATCATTGTTTTAGAAAATTATTTAATTTTGTCTAAATTTATTATTTTTTTTTCTTAGAAATGTTAATTAAGAAATATGAAATGATCTTAAAATGTAATACAAAATTATTTTTCCTAACAAAAGTTTTATTGGCTAAAATAAATCACCATTTTGAAATAGTTTCTAGTTGAAATGAAAATATTTACATTAAATTGTTTTAATATTTTTATATATAATAATAAATTATTAATTTATATTATATTCAAATTGCAATGGAAATCCAAAAAGCAGGTTAGAAATGGAATAAGTAAACCGAGCCTAAAAGTAAAAATTATGTTTATTGGAGTTGAAATTTTTATTGAAATGGTAATGTGAAAATCAATATAAATTCATATAATGTAAAGTTTATCATCTGATGTTTTAAATAATTAATCATTAAATTGGATATTAATTATTAATAATAAAAATAAGTCAAATATAAATAAAATATATTATCAAATCATATTTAAAGCCAAATATTCATCTTATATATTGTTATGGTAAAACAAAAAAATTAATAAAATAGTCAGCGTAAAGAAATATGAATATATTGGGTTGTCCGGAAAGTTCCTTCCGATTTTTAATATACATAATTAAAACAGTTTTATTATAATAGATAGACAGAAAACATGGCATAATTATATATATTCTGAATGGTAAAAGATACTTTTTTTATTAAATAATGAAAAGGTATTTGTTTAAATATTGATCTAAATTATTGAACAAATTCAAAGATGGATACAAATAAAATACATTCTCGCCATTTAATGCTCGTTTACGTATGGTTATTCTAAATCGACTGAGTAACTGTGTGAATGGATAAAAAATATAAATGTAATTTTCAATAAAAGTCTTTATCACTAAGTCAAATCAAAACAAATTAATATGAGTTTAATACTTTTATTTTTATAACGATTCAAAAGTTTTTATAATTGGTTGAACAAAAATCAATATTATTAATGATAAGTCCCGGAATAAATTAGAATAATAGTTAAACTCTTTGCAGTCTTAGCTTAAAGAGCCCTCGACTTGAAAAAGCGCTTATCCGCCCTACTTGGCGTTGAGAAAGCAAAAAAGATTATAAAAGAAGAACAAACAAAAAGTATTTTGATGATGGAACAACAATTGCGGATCTATCCAATTTTTTAATTCCGTTGAATTTTAAAGATATTTACAATAGTCAATTTTAAATCAAATTGATATTGTTAAATTTAAAATATAAAAACAATTACTACAATTACTTAATAAAACTGTGATACTTCTGAATCGAAATATATAGTTTTTTTATGACCACCGGTAGGTAACTGTCGAATTCCTCTAATGTTGGATCCTTGGCGATCTCTTGATTCTGTTTGTCGTTGCTTGGTAGATGGTTAAATCTCCTCTCGTCGTTTCTTTGTAGATGTAAGGTAACTTGCGAATCGTATTTTGTCTAGCGTCTTTGTCGAAGTGTAACTCTTTTTTAGTCGATTGTCCTTCTTTTTGAATGTAAGTTTTGCCTGCTTTATATAAGTTTTTTCGTTTCTTCTTGCGTTTCCGATTGCTGTCAGACGACGATATATCTAATCAAGTGTCTGTGCTCCTTGATATCTTAGTCTCGAAAATATTGTTTGAGAATGACTGATTCCTGTTACTGACGGGTAATTCTGTTTTTTGCGTGTTAACGTCAAGAAATTTCTGGTTTTTTCTTTATTTATTTTCTTCTGCCTTTTTGATTACAGACGACTGAATTTGTATAAAATTTTCTATCTTCTAATTATTTTTAGTAATCTAAATTTACTAATTTTAATTTTTAATACACTATTTTTTTTATTATTTATTCGATTTTAGATTATTATTTCTATTTTTGGTAACTATTTTTACTGGACTTTCCAAATTTAGAATTATTCTAATTTAAATATTAGTTTTTTCAAATATTATTTATATTTTTTATATTTTATGATTTATTAGTTTTTTCAAATATTATTTACATCTTATTTATTTATTTTATATTTTAATAGTTTCAGGACTTATCAATAATAATTTGAATTAATTTTTACAAATATTTTATACACATGCATAATAAAAACTTTATTTACAATATTTTTTTTTCATGCAAAAGATAATGAAAGATCACAAAAATGTCTAGATTCACGAAAAGGTTTATCTTTCATCTCCTGGCAATACTGAGAGTTTGCTCATCTCTTGGGAATGTTGGGAGTTTGCTTGGTTGCCTGGGAGTCCCCATATTAGCATTATCTGATAGAGCTGTTCGAAAGTAGTTTGCAAGATTTAAAGATGGTGATTTTAGCCTTGAAGAGCAAGAACGCTAGGGGAGACCGAGAACCGTTGATTATGAACAAATTACTGCGCTTCTTGAGAAAAATTCACGTCATACTACACGTGAATTAGAAGAGATATTAGGTATCCCCTAATCCACCATACACGAGAATTTATTGAAGCTTGGTTTTATTAATCGTTTAGACGTATGGATTCCACATGTTTTAAGTGAAAATAACCTGATGAATCGCATTAACATCTGCAGCTTAAATTATAAATGCAACAAAGTAACACAATTTTTTGAAGCAATTGATGACAGGAGATGAGTGACTGGTGAATCGGAAGGCAGTAGTGTTTTATCAAGATAATGCGCGACCGCATGTGTCTTTGACCACCAAGAAAAAGTGTTTGGAGATGGATTGGGAAATGCTACCTACTCCGCCATATTCACCAGACCTTGCACCCACCGATTTCCATTTATTTATGTCATTGAAAAATTCACTTAATGGAAAAAACGTTGTCTCCTTGGACGATATCAAAAGTCACGTGGATAATTTTTTGGATGAAAAATCTAAGAAATTCTGGAAGGATGAAATATTCAACTTACTTGATAGATGGAAAAAGGTTTTGGAAAAAAATAGAAAATATGTATTTTAATAAATATATTCAAAATTGCATTGTCTTACTTTTTAATTTCTAATTAAAATTCGGAACGAACTTTCCGGAACACCCAATAAAATTTTATCAAAACTCAAAAAAATCGATATAAAGTATCATTCAGGAAAGTTGGTTAAATGTTCACCTTTCACTAGATAAAGTTTATCAGTATCATATGCAGTCGACGCTTATAAAAGAAATTAATTACATAATTTTTTATTAATTAATTTTTTTTGTTAAATATGAAAATAAAAATTTTTCCGTGAGATTTTAAATTATTTTTAAAATATTAAATAAATGGTAGCGGCTGATGGAGACCAACTCGAATATTTTCTGCGAACTGTACCCGCAGAAGAGTTTCTCCAGATACGATAACTTTGACATTTTTATGAAGGACTGCCAAGCATTCTTCGAATTATCCGGCATTAGAAAGCATTTTAGAGAAGCAATTATAGTTAAACTATTGGATCCGACTTTTGAGGTAAAATACACGGCAAAAAAGATAAAGCAGAAGAGTTAGGAGAAAGGTTGAAGTTATCATTTCAGAAAACAGAGAAATGATATTAAGACCAAAGGAAATCAAATTAAATTCAAATTTTTTCAGGGAAGATAATGAAAAGATAAAAAGAAACCTAAAGTCAGGAAATGGTTATATGGAAACTCACAATCACTTAGCTCATATGGTTGTGGAGACGACATGCCAGTATGTGAAAGGATTATGCGAACTACAAGGGTTAAAAGAAGTTCTGAAAGCACTTGTCAGCTTCTGCCAGCAATGTCAGAGAATCAAAATTGTGAAATTGTAAGTGACGAAAGGAAAAATGTTAAATCATCTGTCTCCTGTTTGAAAAATCATGTGTAGATATTTATGTAGATATCCGTGGCCTTTTTAAAGAAAAAGTTGGAATGAAGAACTATATCTTCGCAATGATAAATCATTTCAGCAAATATGTATCAACGTAAAGATGAAACATCGGTGAGATTTTAGGTGAACAAATGAATATTACAATTTAGTGCTGCAAGTGAATTTCATCTTTAAAGCGGACAAATTTTTAAAATTTAAATTGCTGAAAGAATTTTCAAAAGGTTTAATCTTTAAATCTTTCTCGACCTCCTATTATCACAATACAAACGGTCAAGCTGAAAGTGAATTCCGTCCAATTGGTGATATGATTGATGTGATGCTATAGAATGGGAAACAAGCAGATTGGATAGAGATTGTACAGGAAGTTGAATTTTCGGTGGAAATCGTTTTTAGCAGGGAAATTTTAATGAGAAATTTGGAACAGAATGAGAAAGATGGAAACGGAAGACTGAGTATCGAATATGTGGTTGGAAGACCAGAGATCAAAAACAAAGTATAAGATTGATATATTGGACCGTATAAGGTAATTAGAAAATATATGTCAGAAGACATGAGTTAAATAACAAGATATGAAAACGAAACTAGAGAAACGTGAAGATAAGGAAATTTCTCAAGACAGGGTATATAAGGAATTAATTATATAATTTTTTATGAACTAATTAATAATTTTTTTTCAATATGAAATTCAATTTTTTTTATAAATATTAACTTATGACCTAGGACCACGAAACGACAATGGCTAGCACAAAGCATCAAAGTACATTCACCTTCTCACTTTAGAGAAGGATTACAATGAGTCCATTTAACGTCATCTGTCAAAAATAGGAAGAATGAACATAGAATTTAAAAAGAAAAATGTCCAATTAAGATAATATTTTTAAAATTTCGGAAAGATTACACAAGTTTAAAACCATATTTCTATGTACTCAGAAAATAACTGAAATAATTTTACGAATTATTTTTTTTATTTATTTTTAATAATAATTAATTAACAATAGTAATATTTTAACAAAATTTGAAAATATTTGCTTCTAGAATATAAGCCAAGGATCAGATAACCTTTATTATGCTAACAAAAATATTGATAGTATATTAAATTGTTTAGTTTGTTTTAATGCAACAGGAAACTGCACATTTCTAATATTTAATCTGTAAACATGTGTATAAATTTGAATAATATTTTAAAGGGAAATATTTGATATTTGATATTTATTTTCAAATATAATTTTAAATATAGGTGTATTTAACGGTGAGAAATTTGAAAGGCTTCATGCAAAAATTGATGATACTTACTAAACTAATTACATTGATATATTGTTTTTATCTTTTATTGTATTATTATTTCCTTAAGCTTTTTTGAAAATAAATTTTAATAATAATAATAATAATAACACATTCGAATAGTCTTCTGTAGTAATGCATTTAAACTATATTCAATTTCTGGTAAAATTTCGCCTCAATCAGTATTCTTTCTATTCTTTAAGGTTGCATTTATATACTCTATAATTGTACGAGAATATCAAGTCTGCTCCCACGTCCGCTACCAGTCTTTTAAATTATTGGGACTCAAAACATTTTCCACAATCTGCGTGTATCTCTTTAGGCACACCGAACTTTAAGATCCAATTGTTTTGGAATATCTTGACAGTGTTATCATTGTCCTGTCTTGCAACAGCTGAAAGTACTATGATGGGAATCGGAAAAGCTTGTCTTTCTCTGATGGGGTTCAGCTTTCTGAAATCTAAACAGAGGTTTTGTTCTCTTTCGTCTTCAGCTATTATATTAAGATACCTGCTGTTACGCACCTGATGGTACTGGCTGTTTCTGTTCCTCTATGCCATTCTCCTATCATCTTGTCTTCTTTCGATATTCGTATAGCAAAAAACATGATCCAATTGACTATGTAGGCCGCAACGATTGCACTTCACTGAAGAGAATTGTCTTCACATGCGCCCTTCTACTCTGGAAACGAAATAAGTCGGTTTCTTTTTCATAATACAGACTCTGCTTATGTGCCCCATTTTGTGACATGTCCAGCACTCCATTTTATTTTTCATTTCATTTCTGTTCTTTTGTCGCATTTTTGGCTTTTCTAAACATGCTTCCCCTCTTGGTCGTGTGTTACTTGTTAGGACTGGTTTTTAGCTCTGATAGTGTTGTGTTTTTCGCTTTACAATAGAATTTATCTTCTTTAGTTCAGCTCTATACTCACCCAGCTTTTTATAGATCGGTTAAAAGTTATAAAATTGATTTTAGAATCAACAATGTACTATTATTTTGAAAAATTATTAATCGATTAAAAATGTTAATAGACTCATCGTCTAAAGTCTTAGACAGGTGAAATTTTTGAAAGAAAACGTGATGAGTTTATATAATTTTTGTTAAGTACATGAATTAAAACTAATTTATTTTAGAATAATTAACTAATTTATATTTAGTGTTTTAAATTATAATTAATTTAAAAATTTACAATGAGCACCAGACATGAAACATGCCAATTTACTGTATGTGCTTCTATATCTGGTATTTATTTGAATGGATTATAAGTGTGATTGATGGATTTGTTGATAGTTTTGAAGTCAGAAAGCTTCTAGCACTTTCTTCTAAGCATTCAATTTGTAATTTCATGAGTTTTCCACCCTTTTGGGCTTATTTTACAGTAATCTTTTACAATGTTTACAGTTTATCCTACAAATCCTTTTATTGTTGACCCACCTTTTATACATAAGTTGTACGTAATTTTGTAATTATTGTGTGTGGGTTTTTTTTTCTTTATTTTCCTATCCCCACTGGCAGATGTCGACTGGAGTGAGGATAGAGATCGATTTAATCTCACTAATGAGCCATTGTGCTTTGTCTCGACCCTTAAATTGCTTTTATGGTCTCTCTCAGGTGTCGCAGATGAAGCACTTTGACAACCACTAGTGACTGGGGGAGCAGCTGATGATTATCACTTTATTTACTATTAACACTGTATATAAAACAGCTTGTAGTGTCTATAGTAAATAAATATTCTTATATCAGAAATTTCGATACATTTTGAGTCTCCAAGATTGACTTGGTCTTCAAAATTCACTTCTAACTTAAAACATTGGGCAAGTTTCAGACAAACGTCTTTTTCGTTCTTTATTAATGATGACATGATGGAGTGACTATCTTTCAATTAGGTGATCTTTTTCAGTCAGCAATCTAGCTTACATTGTTCATCCCTTTAGTTCGTCAGTTTGCTTTCATTTATCATAGTGCAACCACACAATAAATTTCTAATTCATTCAACATTGAATTTATTCCCATATTAAACAGAAATATTGAGTGGACACCCTTATTGAACTTTCATATTAATTGATTAGATTTGTAATTATATTACCAATATACAAAATATAACTGACAATATTGGTAGAAAAAACAATCAGTTTACAAGATTTTGGCCTCATTCCAATTCTAGAAAGGGTTTCGATGACATTGTGACTCTTTTTTGACAATTATTTGTTTTTATGTTTTGTGATCCGTGTTTTATAATTTCTGTATAAACTTTATATTGGATTATCAAATTAAAGACTTCAAAATTAGTATAATAATAATTATTTTATTATTTATATTATTAATCAATATTAATAAAAAAAATATGTAAAGAAAAATTTGAATATAAAATAAAAATAGAAATTATGAGTTACTAAATATAGAAAATAAATATTTATAAATAGAAATTAAATGCAAATAATAATAAATAAGTAGAAAATTATTTATAAAAGCAGACCACAAAAATATAAAAGGGAAATAAGTAGACAAGACAAAACTTTACTAATATTATTGATTGCAAAATTCGAGACTTCGAACATCTAGGAGATAAAGATGTCTATCTTCACGTTCGTTTGTGTTTTGGTGTTATCCATTGCTACTTCAAAGATTCTGCAAGCTTCCCTCAAAGCATTTTATGTCTGTAAAATATGAACGCATATACCTTTCTATCAACTTTCTCTTCATCTTTTATAATATTGATAAAACTACTTCTATTATAATTAT
>JBBMKC010095446.1:0-16758 GCA_037834085.1 Bipalium vagum | reverse complement strand
CACTGACGTTTATTGAAAAGGGTAAATTAATATCATATTTTAAAAATAATAAAAATTTAAAAATTAATCAATTGGTCTTCTGGGTACAGAAAAAATTCCATAAAACTGTAGACCGCTCCACCATTTCTAAGATCTTAAAATCTGGATTAGATTATGATATGAAGATGAACAGTGGAATGAGAGACAGAAAGGTGAAGCACCCAGAACTCGAAAAAGCACTGTTGAAATGGGTGTTAAAATATGAAATGATAAAAATCATATCTGATGCAATGATTAGAGAAGAGGCAAAGAAAATTTTAACAAAAGTTAATATTGATGAGGACTTTAAATTTTCAGAAGGATGACTATACTCCTTTAAAAAGAGGCACAATATAAAGAAACGTCAAATACACGGTGAATCAGTTTCAGTCGATCAAAATATTATTAACGCTCAATTAATTGACGTCATTAACAAATATAATCCAAATGACGTTTTCAATTTTGACGAAACTGGTTTATTTTATAAAATGGAACCAGATAAAACTTTGGCATCAAAAGTAGTTGAAGGAAGGAAAAAAGATAAGACTAGAATTACAATTGGTCTGTGCTGTAATGCTACAGGAACTGAAAAGATGGAACCACTTATTATTGGTACATATTCTAGTCCCAGATGCTTTAAAAATATAAATCTGATAAATATTGGAATAATTTATAAGTGTAATAGCAATGCGTGGGTGACGCGACTGATATATGGAATCTTTCAAATTATATCAAATTGAAAGATTCCACACGCAAAAGTTCTACTCTTGATTGACAATGTAACAAGCCATAATCATATAAACTATAAATTAAGCAATGTAAAGATTCAATATTTAATTCCCAATACAACCTCGAAGCTCTAGCCTCTGGATGCAGGCATTATTGCTGCTTTCAAAGTAATATATAGATACTTTTTTATTAAAGAACTGGTGAGAAAAATTGATGAAAACGATAATATTAATGGACGAGGAAAAATCGATTTAATTACAGCTGTTAGATTTATTACAAAATCATGGGACGAAATCAGTTCGGAAACAATTAAGAATTGTTGGAATCACAAAAATTATAAAAATTGAAAATATCAACAAATGTGTTCAAATACCTTATGACTATGAAATTGATTCGCTGATCTCGTCTTTAAAAATTGATAGCCCGATGCCTTTTGTAGAGTATATAATGGTTGACAATGATGATTTCAACGAGGAAAATTTGGATGAAACAAATGATAATACAGTTATTTGAACGGATTGCAGCAAAGAAACCGCTGTTGAATGAGTGGCACATCAAGAATCGTTTAAAGTGGTTCAGAGAGTACGGCAAATTACTTCCTTCTTTTTGGAATGTGGTCATTTTTACTGACGAATGTAGGCTAGAATTATTTTCCAGAAGAAGAGAATACGTTCGCAGACCACAAGGATCCAGATTTAATCTCAAATATACAACAAAAACTGTAAAAATCGGTGGAAAGAGTTTAATGGTTTGGGGCGCTATAAAAGATGGCACCTAAATTCTCATAAGGTGTCCGGATCGCACGAATTCTATTGCCTATCAGGACGTATTAAAGAAAGGGTTATTGCCAATATATAAGCCACACATATTTTTCCATATATTTAAATATAAACTAAATTAAAGTAATTAAAATTATATATTTCTATCATTTTATGTAAATTACAGGAGTGGCTCCAAACATATGGACAGCATTGTAATATTGATTTTATAATTATTATTTATTATTTATTGTTATTTATTATTTATTATTTAGTATATAATAATGATGGTATAATAAAGAGTAATGATATATAATGATATATAATAATAAAAAATGTTAAATAAAATAAAAAGAAGATTAATAATAATAATAAAATTTAATAAAATAAAAATTAAAAATAATAATAACACTAATTAAAAAAAGGAAATGACGTCAGTGATGATTTGGTGTGGGTTACAGTGGCATGAGTTATGACGTCAAATGAGAAAAAAGGGCAGAAATGAAGTCATTTTAAAAAAACCAATGATAATTGTAGGAATGCTGGCACACATAATAAAAACTAGTATAAATACCCACAGGAAAATCATAAAAATTCGCCTTCAAAAATTCTAAGTTTATTACAACTAAGAAAGAAAATTTGAAAGGTAAAGATAGTTTATTATAACTACATAGAGTTTATTATAACTCATTTTGGAAAGGAAGAATATAATAATTAAAGTGTAAGTGAATTATTAATCATAATTAAAACTCACAATTTTCACTTTAGTTAATGGAAAAAGCTGTAAACAGAGAATATCTCTGATGGAGATTGTCCTTTCGATGCACTTTCGAAATAATTTATGAACCACAGGAGCTCTGAAAACTCCAACTCCATGAAGTAATGGAGTTTCCAGAACGAATGAATTAGCAGAGGTGACCGAACTAGATTTTGAACTAAGCAAGAATTGAAAATTTAGTAAGTTGAGAAAAATTGAAAGAAGAAAGAAACTGAAAGAACTATGAGAGTTTGAAGAATTGAGAATCCAGTGAAACAAATCTCCAACCGGTTGAAACCATCAAAACAGAAGACGATATTTATATCGAGTAACAATTGAATTTGATAAAAATTATTATCGAATAATAAATTCTCATAAGTTATTTAAAAACACTTTTTCGAACCAACTATTATCAATTAATAATTTTAAGTCAGATAAGAAAGAGAGCCCAAAATTTGATTAATATTTTACTAATATCAATTTTCAGTATCTAACTTTTTTTGGAAGTTACTTTTTAAAAAAGTTATTTCACTATAAAATTCCTCTCATTTACGTATTCAATTCAAGCAATTAACATCTTTTAAAATTAAAAAAGTTAAAAACTATTTTAAAAATTTCAAAATATGACTAAATAATGACAAAAATAAATTCATCTCATTGTAAAGTCATAGAATTATGTCACAAATTGCTTTCAGAAAGCCGTTTTTGACAAGGAAAATATGGATGAAACAGAAGATACAATGGATCTCATAACCATTAGAATTAATTTCTGACTAATTATTAGAGAAATATTTTGACATTGACAATAACGTGGTCAGATCAGAAATTTGGATGATTTATGATTTATTGACCAATCATATTCAAGAAAACTTGTCTTATGAGGAAGTCTCGAACGAAGGGAAAATCAAGTCCATTCAGTGGATATCAAAAGAATAGGCATTAAAATATATCAATGAATGTAGAGATTACCTTAATAACATTAAAGACATACCATGCAAAACATTTATGGTCATCTACTACTTTTATATCCTCAAAAAAATTCAGAAAATCAATATACGAGATTTTTAAAAAATATTTTTTTATATATTATGTGAGTATATTATTTAACCATTTCAATTAACATTTTCGAAATTGACAGGTTTCATTTTTTAACATATATTGGGTCTTATGTTTCTTGAAGATTAAAATTAATATTATCTTGGTAAAATTTTACTAAATAATAATTAGAACTTTGGAAATGACAAGTTGTTTTAATATTATTTTTCTTCCATATGACCTTACTTAAATGAATTAGCTTAAAAAATTTATAAAGTACGTTATTTATTATTTGATCTTAAGCTAAGAGAATTTTATTTTAACTTAATTTTAAAAATAAAAAAGAATGTGTTTCCTATTTTTATTTCTATATAATTACAAATATATTTGATATTTTTCAATTAAATATTAATTTTAGTGCTGATGTTAAATCTTACATAAATAATTTTAAATTATTATTTTTCTAATAAAATATTTGTGTCCTTATCTTAATACGTCGATCTCTTTTATTGATTCAATATAGTCATTATTTTTATAGCTTTGATTTGTCAGCTTCAAAATGTAAAAAAAATAACTATCATCACGCAGTTTATTTCTAGATTTATGAAATATTTATTTATTATTGCTTGTTAAATTACATTCGATAAGAAAAAATAATTTTTATTGATGAAAAATTTATCTTCACAATAAAGCTTTTAAATGGATTTCAAATATTTTCATTTTTTAAAGATATTTTTTATTTTATTATTAACTGCACAAAGAGTTAATGTGCTATAATGTAAATTTTCTATTATAAAATTATAATTTAAAAATATACCTTTTTTATTAAGATAATTGAAAAAAATTTAAATAGTTTAAAATTTAATAAAAGTTTTGAATCATGTTTTTTTTTTGACCGAGGCGGTCAAAAGAGTTGAAACGAATCACAAAAAATAATAAAAACAAATAATTTTCTTAAAAACAAACACAAATATTTAAAATCATAAAAAAATGATAACAACAAGTAATTTTCTATTTAAAAATTTATTAAATAAAAAATTGATTCGCAATTTCTCGATTGAATATTTTTGCGATACATCTATACATTTAGATATGATTCCCAGGGATCACCATAGACGCCCTTCATTGATACGATCTTAGTCTTCAGTTTCCCCCAACTGGATTGAATTCTTTGGATGTGAGCACCAGTATCCATGGCGACAAAATTCATCTTGTGGTTGACAGTTAGATGAACATAATTTTTATCTTTAGACAGTTGGGAATAGGCTCTCCATTCCTCATTCATTACTTGATAAAAGATACTTGATTGAAAAAAAACTTGATAGTTATTTCGGTCAAAAGAACATGATTCAAAATTTTAAAAAGAAATTAATTTTAATAAGGTAAATCAATAATTAAATATTTAAGTTAAAAACCTAAATTAAGTTACTTAAATAAAATATTCATAGAGATAATTTAATTTTCTTGGGTAATTTTGATTTTTGTAAACTATAAAATTAATAAACTATTATTAGACACGAAATTCATAAATTTTTTATTTCATTTATTTTTATTGAGAATTTTTTATTAGAAATTAAATATTGATCTGTTAAAACCCCTTTAAATAACATTATTTACAACTCTAAAAGTCGATAGTTTATCTTTAATTACTCTGTGGATCTTCATAAAATAAAAATTTAAGTATTAAAATTTATTTTCATATCTTTTGGGGAGTCTTGATAATGTTTAAATTTGATATAAAAATAACCGAATTAATATGATACATTGACAGATAATTATTTATTTGACAGATATTTTAGTAATATTTCATATTAAATTTTGACTACAAACATGTTTTTAGTGTTATTTGAATTGATAATTTTTTTTCAAAGTTTTTTTATTAAGTATAATTTAAATTATTTTTTTTCAATTTTTTGTTTAAAATTCTGTTTTCTTTTCAGTATCACATAAACTATAATTTATATTATGTCCTCTATTACAAAAGACAAAATAATGAAAATCTCTACATAGATTTTAATAATATAGATATTTGATCAGATTTTTATTCATTCGTCAAATTAATAATCAATGCTTAACGAATTTACTACCACTCTTAAGTGGGATCAGTAACGTATAAAAAATTATATCCTAGTAAAACACATTCTTATTAATTAAATTTCATGATTTAAGACATGGGTCTCTGGCGACTGTTTAATTATATTCACTATTAATTAGTCTTTCTTGCCGTTGTTTCCCTTTATCTTTTTTGCCAATCATGGTTTGTGGGATCATATTCCACTTCGTTTCTATAATCGTATTACTTTTCTAATTACACTTGAATATATATAAAATCAATGTTTTCCAATGAAATGTATGATAATAAATTCGATTCAAATCAATTTTTAAAATATTATCAAGGTATTTTTGTACAATAAACTTATTAAAAATTTTAATAAAATTGTGACTTTAAAATTGAAATTACGTAATTTTAAAATAAATATTTTTTTGTTCTCTTTATATTATTTTTATTTATTATTATATTATTTTATTTTACAGAAATATTAATTTTGGTTTCGAATAAAAATATCAAGTTTTGTCAATTCAATAAAATTATTTTTATTAAAATGTAAAACAGCAAAAATATTTTTTAAAAATTTTAATATTAAAATTAATTATTTAAAATTAATTTATTTATCTCCAATGTCGTCCGTTATATATATATAAATTTATGTTTTAATATATTTTATTCAAATACTTGATTTGTTATTCTTTACACACACACATATATATATATATATATATATATATCTTTTTTCAATATTTTTTTGTCATAGTGCTTCATAAATCTAAATATTTTAGAAATTAAGTGATTGTACTTTTTTTTTTGAGCTGAATTTAGTTTAAAAAATTTTAATTTTTTTCCTTTAGATGAGTTAGGTAAACTAAGAACATGTAAAAATGAGGAAAAATCATCTGAAAAGAAAGAAACTAAGGGGGTGATGATCTCTCTTAACATGAATTTTAAGAATTAATTATAACTTCAATGGTCATCAAGTCATAAAAACTAGCTACCGTTATTGTGCATTTTTATGTGAGTCACTCTTATGATGATTTTTCGAAGAATGCTGGGCCTCGACATTTTTCTGAATCCTCCAGATACCAATCAATCCATTAAATCCATTTTCAACATAAGGCTTCACAACAGCTGTAAGAATCATGATCTTTGATGGATTACCTTTATTAAGTAGTGGCTGTTTTCTTTGTGGTCTGCTGTCATGATATCGTTTCTGCTGAAAGAGATACAACTCAAACCATTTCTCATCTATGTCTACATGACTCTTCCATTGATGATGACGATTCTGTCGAAATTATTTTAGCTCTTTTCAATTTCTGGTCATCACTTAACAGAGGGCTTATTTTACTGGAAATAAGTCTCATTCCTTCTTCTTTGATAATTCTTTGAACACTTGTATGTGAAATATCAGTTTCCTCAGAAACACACATAATGCTAGAAGATCTCCGCTTCCGAAAAGATTCCATAGCTTGTTGTTGTCTAACAACATATCCTTCGATATGCTTTCTTCGGTATCGTGGCTCTACTTTACCAATTTTCATGAGAATAGTCTAATAGTGGATTAAAATTGATGTTTTATTATCATTAGATAGCACCATTTATAATAATCAATATTACATCAATTAAACAAACTAGACTTACAAATTCTTTTTTAAAATAAATAAATCGGGTTTTTATGGAATAGAGTAAGTATAATATTTTTCACCTGAAAAGACAGTTTCTTCCCACTTTCTTTTACTTGTCATTTGTGTATTCGCAAAAATAAGTCGCTTCTCTCTTATCGGCGTTAATGGAGACTTTTTTTTATCAGTTTCTTGTATTGAATCTTCACCACAAATTTGGTTCGCATTATTATACATTTTCAGTGGGATGCTGTTGCCTCTGATTTGCGGTCTTTTATATTATTTCCATCATTCTCTTTATTTGACATGAATTTGCAAATAAAAGATTTGGATCTGTTAATTTTTATTGCTATTTCTCGATTTGAAAGTCCGACTTCACTATATATTCTTCGATTTTCCCCTTTTCTTTTTCAGTCAAAGATATTTTTCGTTCCATTTTGAATTGATTAATTTGAGACTGAAATTGTTATTTTTTTGAACATTTATTCTTATGTTAAACTATTTTTTAAAAATCACAGGTATCGCTATTCAAATGAAACAAACTGAATAACTAATCTTACAAAAATTGGTTGTTCATTTTATTTTTAATAAAGTTTGTAACGTTTACTAATATAATTCTTATCTCTAGAATTTTTAAAGTGATATAATATAAATTATATATAATATAATATAATATAAATTATATATATATATAATATATGATAAACAAAATTTAAGTGTCACTTTTCAAGTGAAACGAAGTGTATACAAATATTTTTTATCTGTCTATATATTTATCTAAATATATTATGATGATTTAAACAAAAATTTATTAAATATTTTTCATTTTTTAGTTACATTTCTTCTATGAAAATTTTTCTTTTATTGTTTTTTATAACTTTTAATGAAATATTGTCACATTCTTTGGATCCTGAAAATTTTATAATTTATGGACCAGGTTTAGACAGTTCCCTTACACTTCCGGTGAGATACTTTTTTGTCCAGCTAGTGAATAAGGATCTGGAAAATGTGACAAACATTGAATTGAGTCGAGCGGATAAATTAATTGAAGTATCTTTCCAATTTTATTCTTCTGGTCAGCTGATTCTTCTTCATCACGAAGTGCTTTATCTCAATGACGGAACATTTATTATTCGATTTCGTCTTCTCAAAGCAATCATTCATGATAATGTTGTCTTTACTCTTCTTTGGTTGCCAACTCAGACTTACATTGGCAAATTTTGTATTATACTCAGAGCACCACTTTATTCAGAAAAATGTCATTGTCCACAATTTTCTCTCAAGGAATTCTTGACCCATAAACTTAACTGTCCAAAAAATAACGATCAGATCTGGAGAGATTTTCAACATTTCCAACCAGCAGATTTTGAAAAGAATTTCGAAAATTTCAGTAAAAGATATCAGCCTTTTACATCCGTTGCCGTTTGTAGATATAAAATAATCTCTAACGAAATCTATCGAAAATGTTTTGGTGAGCATGTTGGCTTCAAAATGTTTAGTGATGCTGCTTTGCTTTCTTTATCACATAAAGCCGTTTTACCTGATATGGATTTTCTTATGAATTTGGGAGACTGGCCTCTTTCCTATGAAAGTCGGGACAAATTCAACATTTTCAGTTGGTGTGGAAGTGATGACACAAATGATATAGTCATTCCATCATATGAAACTATGGAAACCGTTCTTGAAATGATGGGTCGTGTTTATTTGGATATATTCACTGCTTTGAAAGATTCTAATTACAGTTGGCACCAAAAAGTTGAAAAAGGCTTCTGGAGAGGTCGAGATAGCAGCAATGCCAGACTGAATTTGGTGAGGATGTCATTGCAATATCCCGATATGTTGAATGCCAGATTAACGAATATGTTCTTTTTTTCTAATGATTCAACCTTGGGTCAGTTGGAACGACCAATTCCTTTCAATGATTTCTTTCAATACAAATACGTTGTCAATATGGACGGAACTGTGGCTGCTTATCGATTTCCTTTGAGCTTAGCTGGAGGATCTGTGATATTGAAAGAGGAAACGAAATATTACGAATATATCTATTCTCAACTGAAACCGTACGATCATTATTTGCCAATCAAAACCGATCTCAGTGATTTGATTCAGAAATTGAACTGGTGTAAAAACCACGATAACGAATGCCGGCAAATCGCTTATAATGCAAGGGCTTTCATAAAGTCTCATTTCATGCCCGTCGATATTATCTGTTATTTTGGTACAGTTCTACAGGAATATGCCGACCACTTCGCTGAGACCAATAGCATTGTCCTCACTGAAAATTATGAATCAGTCAAGGACAATAGTGTTGAACTCGATTGCAATTGCCTTTGAAGAATATCCGTGAAGAATTTTGATCTGTTTTTTATGTTTTAATAAAATCGCTTTTTATGATTGCGTTGTTAAAGTTGTTTTGAGTACGGTGCTATAAATTATTAATTGGTTTTTTAATTCAGATATGTATTTTTAACTTTATAAAACTGTTTAAAATTTTTAAATGAAAATAATATTATTAATTATTTCCATTTATTAAAATTATTATTATTTTTTGTCAATGGTATTTTAATCATTATGAATTTTATATTTCTTAAGTTATAAAATTGTTTTCAGAATCCAGACTGACAGGAAGAGAAGTATCAAAGAAAATTTGGAAAACTCAGTCGTCAATTGCTAAGGTTATGAAAGATTTCAAAGAAACTTCAAATTAGAAAAACGCAAGGTTGGTAGTGGAAGGAAAAGAAAGATACCATTGGTGATGATCAAAACATTGTTTATATGGCAGTAAGTGTTCGAACTATTTCGGCCAAAGCCATTAAAGCAGATCTGAGAATGAATGTTTCACTACAAACCATCTCAGTTACAGATTACATGAAGATGGCTATTACTCGCATTTTCAAGTGAGAAAACCTTTTGTCTCTGCTATTAATCAGCAAAGACATTTGTCATGGTCAAAAGAACATCTAAGTTTGAGTGTAGAAGATTGGAGAAAAGTATTATGGTCAGACCCTTTTAGTACTCAAAGCGTGTTTAGAGACTTCCAAATGAAGGCTATTCTGCTTCATGTATAACAAGAACAGTAAAACATGTTTAAAGATAATGGTTTTGGGATTTTTTGCCGCACACATTGTTGGAAATCACGGTAGAATTCACGGAATAATGGATAAAGAAAAATATTGTCAAATAATGATTAGGAAAATAATACCTTCATAAAAAATTGTTCCCAGTTTGGTCATTATGTGTTTCAGCATGATAATGATCCGAAGCACAAAGCAAAAAATAATCTAAAATATATACAGATCAAAAATATTAATAATTGGTAATTTATTAGATTTGTAATTAGTAGATTGGTAATTTCAAAGTCCAGATTTAAATCCTAATGAAAACTTATGGATTTTTCTGGAAAAACAAGTGACAGAAATCAAACAGATGAAAATGGTTTATTTAAACTTTTAAACATTGGATGGAAAAACTTTAACGAGATTTCTTCATGAATCTTGTCGAGAGCATGCCACGCAGATGCCAAGTCTTAATTGACACTGACAGACTGCCTACGAAATATTACCTTTATTAATTATTAATGAATTTTTTAATTTAATTGTAATCGGATTTCTTTTGCCTATTGTAAGTTTCGTTCTTTAATGAGGCTGTTACAAATTATATCTAAAATAACTTAATTGTAAACGTTATTCATTTATTTACTTTTTTATTAAAACTTACTAGAACCAAACTAAGTTAGTCATTTTTATTAGTCCTTTATTATTATTAAAAATTACAATCTTTGACAAATTCACAACTCACGTGCTATGTCCGTTATTACATGAGAAAATAGGAGGAAAGATGTTTGAGAATTGGGCTGGCAAAAACAATTGTCCTAAATGATCGCCTAAACAAAAAGCTGATGAACCGGCACCTGTGCAGTACAGATGAATGGTACTTTATTTATTATTTAGAAGTATCGGAATAATGATTTACCAACCAATAAAATAATGAAAAAGGCCGGCAACTGTAGAAATTGCTATGGGAAAGAAGAAACTGTCTCACACGCCTTATTCAGCTGCATCTAAATAATGCATATGGTACGAAAAAGGCAAAATGATGTACGCGATATCTTAGCTGATTTGTTGTACCCACCTAAAAAGGATTGGAAAATATACGTTGAAAAGAAAGGAATTTTTTATAAAAATAATAACAACTTAATTCCTGATATACAATTAGTGAATAAGAGGCTTAAAAGATACCTAATTATAAACGTCAAAGTCCCCTTTGAATCAGGGATTTCTATCAAGGGCAATGACGAAGCAAAAATAACAGACTTTGTTGGACGAAGCTCAATCCGAGCTCGGAAGAACATGGTACTATGATATCAGAACATTTATAATCGGACGCGGGTCTTCGTGGATCCCATCAAACTACCAAACACTCGGAGTATTTGGATTTAAAATAGCAGAAATTAATTCAATTATGGAAAAATGTGCAGCCAGGACGATCATTAATACCCATAATATATGGAAAAAATTCATAGCCAGAGCAGAGACAAACACTTAAAAACTTGTCAATGACAATCATATCTTTGCTTTGAAATAAATCACTGTTTTGTGGTTTTTTTTTTGGTAAATTATAATTTAAAAAGGTGCAATTCTAACTGTTATAAAAACTGCACTATAATTAACGTAGGGTGTGTATTATGTGAACAAGTGTGTTTAATTCTTAATAAAGGTAGTAATTTTTTAAAAGTGCTCGTAATGAGTATAGGCAACTTAGCATAATTTATTATTGCATCAAAAGGAATTATTTGCGCGCAACGTTAGAAGTAGGTGTGATTTCAAAAAAAAATCAGCAGTTGAGAAAATATAAATTTGAGAAGTGAGATTCGTTAAATAAATATTAAACGATAAATTGAAATGAAATAGAACAAAGACAGCAAATTACTACAACGACTTTAAACATAAAAATGATCAAATAAATTGAAATCGATTTTTTATCAAATACTTTACAATAAATGCTTTTGATAAAACTAGTTTGTGAATAAGAACCCGTTAGAATACGAGAGAGACAAGTCAGGGATCTCTTCGGTATCTTACTCTGAAAATCCTTCATAAAAATGTCCTGTCCATCTTCCGACTTAACTTGGTGGACAGGAAAGAGAAGATACTGGGAAAGAAACAATAAAAAGAAAATTAATTGCTTAATCCTGATATCTGCAACAGGTTCGCTGAGCACCAGTATTCAATTAATTTATTATTGACAGTGTATTTGAAATTTCAAGATTTTATAAGATAAGATCTACAAATGTATTTATTATTTGAAAACCGGTCCACCTGTATGCAATGTGAAACCAAAATTTATTTACTTATTAAACTGGTGTTTGTGGTCAAACTTAGTTAAGAATTAAAAGAAAAAAATACTTCTATGGAGACTTTCATCAGCCAATCTTTCAAACTCATCCAAAAATCATCCATGCTCATCAAAGCCATCATCCATGTCCCCAAACCCAAAACCATCCAAAATTCTACAATAGAACGCAGACAATCCAGACATTGAATTATTATGATTTTTGTGATCCTTATGATTTTAAGACATTTTTTATTTGTCTTAGTAATCGATTTCATTTATATAAATGTTGGGTTTTTACTAATTTTTATTTTTTGTTGTAAAAAAGTATGGTTCATTTAAGATCGCCCTTGATGGATAAAAAATATAAAATATTTTAAATTTGTTTTAATGGAACCAAAAAATATAAATAAAATATATATAGAAGTAAAGTTATAGTTACTAAAAATAAAAATTACATACAATAAATTTCTAAAAAAATTAAAAATAGTATAAAAAATACAAAAATAATATAATAAATATATGTACTAATAAATATATGTATTAATAATAATTGAAAATAATTTTTAATGTAAATTAAACAATATAAAAGGGTACATTAACCAACACAGTTAACGTCACAGATAACGTCAAAAGGAAATAACCATTGAAGATAACGTCAAAAAGAAATATCCATCAACGATATCGGCTACCAAAAACAATATTAATTCAGTACCGTTGCATTTCTATTCTGGCGACAAATACGAGAGATTTTAATATTCACAATTTAGTAATTCCTACGATTACCAATATTCACAATTCCGTAATTCCTTGACTACCAATATTCGCATTCCGTAATTCCTTCATCTACCAATATCCGCGTGTGACGAATTTATTTGATTCATTCGACCAAATATATTTAAAGTTATTAATTTTATTTTGTCTTGGAAATACTTGTCTTAGAATTAAGACAAAGTTATAATAAACTTTTATTTGTTTATAATATGTTTTATGTTTAAAATAAGGTTGGATTAAATAACTTGCTCAATTATTAAATAAAATAAATTTTTAACAACTTATCTTATATTTAAGATAAAGTTTTATTTTAATAAACTCTTAATAATTTTCAACTTGTCTTACAATATAAACAAACAAAGATTTACATTTAATACAATCTTTGTAGTAATAGTAAGGTTTAAAATAAATAAATAAATACTCAGGCCAGGATCTGAGGATCATCTAATTTTTCTATTTCCCATTACTTTTTCCGTTTTTTTGTTTTTAATTCACACAATAAGTAGGGTGGTGAGTTAAATTGTTTTTCCTATTCGAGGACTTCTATCCTAAGAGTGGGAAGGCTTTTTAACCCCAAATTAATTCTGACCCTGAAATAAAAATTTTTATTAAAATCAATCAAGGACAATCATTCGCATTTGTAAAATCCCTTTTTGATATAAAATATAATTTTGAAAAACTTGAATTTGATTTAGTCTTTTTTTTTCGATTTTAACCTTATTATTTTAAACTTTTTCACAATAATAATAGAAAGCAACCTTCGTCGTTAAGACCTAATAACATTATTTTAAACTCCATCTTCTAAAACTATTAGGATCTTAACACTTCTATGGAATAAACTCGTACTGTTAATTTAATGTAATTGTTCTATTCTGGTTCCCTTTTAATAAAATCTCCCTTTTACCTATACTTACACTATCGATAATTTTATTTTGTCTATCTTTTAGATTTGATCTTCCTTTTATATATACAGATGATGAAAAATAGTCACCTAACGTCCTTTTTACTGACTGATGCTGACAAAGTGGCCAACATTTTTGTTAAGTTTTCTTAATTCATTACACGTTGCTTTAAAACAGAATAAAATAAATCCACGACAAAATCAGAAATAGAACCATTTAGATTTGGTAATCCATTTTCTAACGACTACCTGCCCTGTTCCAAAATCATTTTTTTCATCTATTGGTAATCCTGGTTTAAATTATTATATTTTTTTAAAAACATTTTTATTTTTAAAGTAAAAATAAGAAAAAGAATAAAAAATTTATTTTTTTGAAAATTATTATATTTTCGGATCCATATGGATTATCTATTTTTTCAGGACTGACTTTATTTCCTCAATTTTTTCATAGGTTTTGGTAATTTATACTTGTCACTATCCTCCCATAACATTCCTTCATCTTCCGTAAATATGGCTGCACTATTGTTGTAGAAATGTGCTCCTTGATATAGACATTTTTGACAAAACATGAGAGATAATCGTAAAAATTGTCATAATCCTCCGGAGTCACGTATAAAAATTGAAGAAGAGAAGGAATAATACTCTCGTTTTCTTCAGAATTGGCGAGTCTTGATTGATGGTTTAAGATAAACCTCTTCAAGCAATGGACAAAACATTTGAAGTTATTTCTCCTGGTGTTAAACAAATGTAAAATATTCCTGCTTAGAACTTGCTCAATAGGTCTTTCAAAATTCCTTAATAACACTTCTTTCTGGGTTTTGCTGAGTCTGTTTTCTTTTATGTCCAAATCACTTTGAGAAAATTGTTCTATCAAATTCGAAATGCGATCTTTATTTGAAATAAAGTCTTCCGTTATCGTCAAATTGAGCTTTCCGATCTCTTCAGACAATTCCAAACCAATATTTATGGTGTCTTTGAGTAAATATTCTTTAACTAAAACAATCTCTCGGTTGCAGTCTTCTGGACCTATCTTCATCATTAGGTCATGAATTTCAGAGTTGTGAAAAGGACAACTTCCGTGGGTTAACATAAAATGTGTGACACAAGTTAAACATACTTTATGAGTACACCGTTGGAAAGTGGCAAAGGTCTCTTCATGAACGTGTTGAGAACATATTAAACATTTATAAATTTCGGAGTCTTCGATATCAGGTCGCAGCTGCGAGTACAGATCTTTATTATTGCTCACAAATGAAATGGCAATTCTTATGATGAAAGTCAATGAGGTTTTCATTTCTGATAAAACCCTCTCTTGAGAATTTCTATATTGTGCACGAAGTCTGTGGTCGACAAAGCAGGTTGATTCCAGGTGTAAAGAAAAGTAGGATTTGTCAAATATTGAGAATAGTCAACATTCGGTGCATTGATAATGTTAATATGAGTTGGATTTCTTTCTGCATCCGGAAGAGTTTTAATGTAATTAAAAAATAACTTTTGTTTTGTTGATGGTCTATTGAAACATGCTGAATGTGAAGATCGTTGTTGTTCATAAAGATCTAGAATTGGTTTCGAAAGAAAATAAATTTTGTTTTGTTCATCTTCGTGATTTACACTGTCTTCTAAACATTTTATTGTTTTGTCCTAGATTTCTATGAAAGTCTTATGGATTTTATACATTGCAAGTATTGATTGACACCACTGGTTCTCAATATAAACCATGACTAGTTCCGGTTCGTATTTTAAAATATTATTTCTCCATTCATCAAGTGTTACTTCTTTTTGGATTTTTTGGAGAATCACTCTAAATAAGACACGAAAAAGCTAATTTTTGATATTAAATATGAAAAATAGTCCCTAATTTATTAAATAAAGCGTCTTGCATTGAAAACTTTTAGAAATTTATAATTTGAAGCAAAAATTCAAAATTTTCTATAAAATAATTGACCAGAATATTATCATGATAAGATGTTTTTTGTTAAAATTAATGTACAAAAGTTATGCTTGCCGATCATTCAGATTATGAAAAGTGATAGATAGACGCCTTTAAATTGGATAATATATCGATAGGAAGACGTATTAATAGGGATAGAACAACTATTGGCACGACGTCAGATTTGATAAAAGTACTTTTCAAAAAGGCCATTCGGGGACGATGGATTGATGGTTTGGGGAGCGATTAGATATAGCAGAAACTCTCTTTGGAACCTTAGACTCGAAAGCATACTAGAAAATACTAGACGAACGTTTTCTACCATAAACACAATCATATTCTAATAATAATTTAACCTTTCAACAAAATAGTGGGCATATTTACGTACTAAAATTAACTAAACAATGGGTACAAAATCATGATATTAATACATTAGATTGCCCCTCGCTTAGTTTTGATTTAAATCCCAGTGTAAACGTTTGGGGAAAAGGAAAGTACATGAATGTAAAATGATCTTCGAAATGCGATTATTCAAGAATGGTCGAACATTAAACGCGGAACCATTCATAAGCTTTTTCAAAACAAGAAATCTCGTGTTTATCATTTAATTGTAAAAAAAGGAAAATTACATTAAAAAAAGTCTGAATTTATTTTTAAAATTTTTTTTCTTTGTAAAATTAAATAAATAAATATATATATATGTAATATTTACCGTGATAATAATTTTGATCAATTTTTTATAAAAAACTTTGAATTTTTGCTTCATATTATTAACTTCTAAAAGTTTTCAATGCAAGACTCCTTATTTAATAAATTAGGGACTTTTTTTCCATATATATAACCAAAAAAT
>JBBMKC010095337.1:0-16761 GCA_037834085.1 Bipalium vagum | reverse complement strand
TTTACCTTTTCGCTTCAACACCATTCAAAGAATGATCTAAAACTTTAATCGTTCTGCTTAATTATGAATATTCATTAAAACGTGTTCTGATCTGACGTTGTGTCTCCCCTATGTATATGCTATTACACTCATCATATTTAAATTCGTATATGATATTAGCCTGCAATATTTCAGGTATTTTTAAATAACTTACATACATAAATAACTTACATAAATAACATACATACATATACACACATATATATATATTATATATATATATAGCGTTTTTTATATAAATAAATATAGCGTTATATATAAGATTTTAAAACTCAACTTGTTTTTAAAATTAGAAAAAAAATAATTTTCAGGTCTGAGAATATTTGCTTTAATATTAGTTGTCTGATCAGCTTCCAGTTCAGGTTACCGTTAAGATTTAACCAAAGAAAGGCTTCAATTTATTTTATTATTATTATTATTATTATTATTATTATTATTATTATTATTATTACAGAACAATATTACTTGTTCCGATAATTTGATTTCGAACAATGAGACAAATCGATTTTTGTTATTCAATAAAATCATCAACAATTGATAATCAATATATTGAAATTTATCAAATGGATTTATACAGAATTATGAGATGTATGATAAATAATAAAATGTGATAATTTTATGCCAATTTATTTTTTCAGTCATTTTCTCTTGAGGTGAGAATAGAATTTTTGTTACCTAATGAAGATCTTCGCTTCAGATTCAGAGACAGGTCCATTTTTAATGGTAAGACATCCCCACTAAAGCTTTGTACGGAATCGTGTTTCCGCCGTCCAAATTTATCGGTATTGCTTTGTAAGCTGTATCGATACGAGGACTTTTGAGACTGACCATCGTGAGTGTCAGCAAAATCGAAATAATTAATGAAGGGGTCTGCTATGATACACGAGTTTAAAGTGATTTCGAAGTCCATCCATGAGCTAGATGAAAATGTTTTCGTTGATAATTCGGAACAATCAGCGTCACTTTCATTATCTGAAATGGAGGATGAACCACTCTGGTGACAAGCTGAATTTGTATTTGCAGAATTTTCAGCACCTTCCTCCTAAATGATTTAATTTTTAAAAATTATTTTTAATTAGACTTTTTTAAAATCTTTTCTTTTCTCTTCATTCCTTTAAAGATTATACACTCTCCTACAATATTAGGTTGATGGAAAAGTCGTGACGCGTTTTCACAACAGATAGAATTAGTTTATCTTTTGAACTTCTATATTTATTTGTAATCGTTTTATTGATTTATTATTATTGATATATCATCAGCGGTTATATATTTATTGATTGGTAAAAGTTGTGTTATGATTTGTTTTCATTTTCACAGATTGAACAACAGTTTGAAATTGAAGATAAAAAAGGCATTTTATACACGCTTATTACTTTATTTTGCCAGAAGGAAAATGCGCCTCAAGCTTGCAAAAAGTTAAGTTGCTTTCTTTAAGTTAGGCGCACAAAATCTATGTCCAGACCTATCGATTCGTTTCAAACGATATCGAAATCAGACAGAGAAAGATTACGCTCTCCGATTGGGAGGATTACAAAGTTTTCGTCAATTTTTAGATCATTTGAAGGAATATAATAATTGTCGGAAATTAAACAGTTCGAAATCATTATCATTCAGGAAAACCAAGAATTCATTAACCTAAAAAGAGTTGTTTCATCATGAAAATGAAAGGCCAAAATATTGCAATTTGAATGGGACGTACTACCACACCCATCCTACTCACATGACCTTGTTTTGTCAGACATATTCATTTCTCTCACTTCAAAATTTCACATCCGGTATACGGTTCATTTTAGATAAGGCTTTAAAACAGAACATAATTCATTTTTTCGATAACAAAGACAAATACTTCAATGATCAAGGAATTTTAAATTCACCAAAAGGTGGAGATAGATCAATGAAGACATTAGGGCTAACACTGATTGAATTTTGTTTTGCAGATAGATAAATAAACTTTTCATAGACTAAACAAAGTGAGTCACGAATTTTTAGACAATCCTTTAGTATCAGATTTCTTAATATCAATGTTACTCTTAGATCAGGTAGTTGAGAAGCCAACAAACAACGAAGCTTTAGTGGCTTTAAACATCATTCAAAAATAATTACAATTTAAAAATGATTTAAATTAAATTTATGTCTTGGATTTGACAAATGATGTAGAACAAAATCAATAAAGAAGATCAGACAAGCATCAATGCTGTCATTTATTAATAAAAATTAATTCAAATTTTGGATTTTTTCATTTTTAAAATCAAATTTATCTAATCTGGATGTTTTTTTATTGTCCCGAGGAGTTCAGATTAGGCGCACTACTGTATTTTTAGAAAGTGATATTAAAATCAAGAAAACGGGTCTCTAATTTTTTCGCCGGTTCGCATTGATTACATTTATGATCTTGATAAAATCGGAACTTCAGAAAAAGATACCATTGATAAAGATTTATTGACAATATAATGAAGCAGAAATGAAAAATTTTTATAAAATTAAAAAAATATTATTTTCAAAAATTTTGAACTTATAACTTAATCATAAAGATATATTATTATTTATCCTCAATTAGTTTTACACGAGATTTCTTCAAAGAACATATTATTATATAAGAACATAAGACTTGAGAATATAAGGGGCTTGATGATTACAAACTATCCTAATTTATTATTATTATTATTTATTTTTATTATTTATTATTATTATTATAATTTCATAATAATGATTTTCACTTACTTTAAAATCTTGTATAGAAAATAATATAATAAATTTTATTTACTCTTTGATATGTATTAACGTCTGGAAAAAAATCGTAAAGAATTTTTTTGTCAGTAAATAAAAATATAATTTTTTTTCAAAAAAAGGAACATTGAAATATAATTCATTTAGTAAAACATGTCTTTTTATTTTATGATAAAAATGATTACCTTGAAAGATGGTGTTGAGAGAGATTCCTGAATAAAAAGGAATATAAAGATATTTTTCAAAATGCAAATAAAAATGATTATATAGGATTCTTAATTTATTGATTTAATTTAATTATAAATTTAATTATTTATTTATTGATTTAATTAAAATTCTTTATTATTAATATACGTGTAATAATTTATATAGCATTTAAAATGAAAGAATTTATCATTTTTACTTATATCTTCAATATTTATTATAAGTTACTTAAATTATTTTATTATTATAAATATTAATTAAAATTATTTAATAGGTAATTAAATATATTTTAATTTTTTAAAAATATTAATCAATAATAATGTATTAATAATAATTTATTTATTTATATCAAATGTTTCTAATCGCTTATTATTGGAATTTATTATCAATTTTTTGTTAAATCTTGATGATAGTAATTCTTGTCTAAATTTTGTTTTGCTGTTATTTAGGAAAAAATTGAAAAATTTCAGAATAAAAATATTTTAAAATGCACTTGGTAAGGTTTTATTAGTTTCCAAATTTATAAAAAAATAATTATATTTTTTATTCATAGGAAATTAAATAAATAATCAAAATCTTCTTTTTCAATAAAATTAGATAACATTTTTGAACAAATTTGTGATTTATAAATTTTAGAAATTTTAAATAAAATTAAAACGTTTGTATTATTTCTTATTGATCTTAATACTGTATCAAAAATGATACTGTCGATTAATATGTTATTATTATCAATTTTTATTATTCTTTAATTTTACTGAACTGTTACAACTTCATAAAAAAAGTAAAAAGAAATTAAAAATAAAACAAATTATTTAACATCAGCGTTGTTAGTCAATTCGGATATAAGAATAAATCTCTCCATAATTGCTAAGTTTGACCTTGATAAAGTCTACAAAAAACCAATAATAGTTACCTTTTGCAAATGAGCTTCATCAGTATTTGTGACATTGATGTGAACATTGGACTTATTATGCTGTGACATGATGGCTTCATAGTGGGTCTGGATGGAGAAGTTTTTAATTTAATTTATTATCAAACATTCAAATCAACTTTAGCAAAATTGAACTTTTTCAAAAATGCTTTCACCGAATTTTTCAGGCTAGAGCTTTTGTCAGAGGACAATTTGTAAATATTCGAAATGCAGTTGAAATGATTTATTTCTGCCAGAAACAGGCATTGATCGTTTTCTAAAATATTTTCGGTAATAAAATATCGGATATATATTATTTTTCAATAAAAAATGTAATTTATTTTTATTTATTACATACTTTCGGTATGTTTAAGTTCACTAAATATACAATAATTAAACAATGAAACAAAAATCAATCAATCAATAAATAATTTTTCAAGTTGATTGTTTTAAAACTAATTTTAACTCAGCTTATGAAAATTATTTGGTAGATCATAAAAATATGTTGGGTATTATTGCTCCAGTTTATTATAGAAATAAGCAGCTGAGGCAGCTAGAAGCAAATGTGAGACATTCGGGAATGGAGGAAGGCTTGAACAAAGACCTGAACGTTAGACTCATCTGATTTTAGTTGTAATTTTATCTTAATATTAATATTTTTTTAATCAAGACTCCTTAATTATCAGATTGCAAAATCTAATAATTGAGTCGGTTAATTACAAACACCCTTTTAAAGAAGAAAACAAACAAGAAAGAGTCTAAAACTTTTATTAGATCGAAACACAATAAATTCAACAACTGTAATGTCTCGCAATTATGTAATGCTTCAGAACACCAAATAAAACTCTTAAAATGTCTCAAATCACACCACAAAAATAAAATATTGTCTCAACTCAACATTCCTTTCGACAATAATAGCTGAATGAATATGAATACAAAGTGAATGATATTGAAAAAATTAGTGACAGTCGATCAGCTAATTACTAAAACGAAATATATAACACTTGAAGCCAATTTCAGCTCCGTTTCCTTGCTGGACGGTTTGAGTTAAATCACACGTAAGTCACCAAATTTGACAGGGGCTCGCGCACAATCCTTGCCGTAGAAAATCATAGTGACTCACATTATTCAGTTAAATATTTCTCGTTCCATAGAAATAATCATTTATTTTAACAAATTGAAATTAGTTTCTCAAATTCAAAATATTTCTAAGCTTTCCAGTTCTGAGAACTGCATTTATTGTCCTCACCGACCAATCAGGTCATAAAGTGTCAAAATCGAGAGCTTATCAGAAAAAATCATTCATATAAGGACGAAAGAAGAACGATTAAAGAACGTCCTGAGTAAGGAAAGCAAATATTTTTTTCTTATAATAATAATAATAATAATAATAATAATAATAATAATAATTATTATTATTATTATTACTATTTATCCTAATAGTCACATGATATTTGTTATAATTTCATCAATGTCTAATTAGGAAAAAATAATTGCTAATTATTTATGATATTTACCATCTCTTCAAAACTATATGGGTAAATTCCAGTAATACATATTAATAACCGTATCACCAGTACCCAAAAGTGCCACAATTTAGAGAGTAACATGATGATAAAGGTTGATAAAGTTAAAAAATATTTTTAAATTTAATAAAAATTTGTTTTAATCAAATGATTATTTTTCTTTCTTTTTTTTCAAAAAAATATTTTAATGGACATTAATGATTAGGACGGGAACAAATTCGATTAAAGTAAAATATGTTTAATTAGTTTTTGGAAAGTTTTAATGATCGAAAACAAAAAAAAATAAAATTAATTGTCGAAATTTAAATAATTAATGGAAAAAAACAATTCTAGCATTTCGCAACTTTTTCCTAGGAATTTTTCCCAGCAAAACTGTGAAAAATTATTTATCAAGATTTTTTGCTTTCAATAGGATATTCTGGTTGATAAAAGACTATTGACAAGTCCTAATAAGTTCCCAAATCTCTTGTGCACTTTTTCCGGTTCTGGTTCACTAAATATCACAAAGTTAGAAAATTGTGCTATTTCTGTCTCAAAATATTTCGATTTAATTATCCACACCCATTGTTAATTTTTGAACCCCGTTGTTAATTATTTTTACAATTAAAATGTGATTTTTTGTTTAAATTAAGTAATAAAATTACCATATTGATTTTTTGGAAAATAATAATTGTAAATAAATAAAGTGAACCATTAATCAATGAAATTAGATATTGATCACTGTTTTCAATCATTATCTCTGCCACCACTGAGGTATCTTCATAATTCAATTCCAATTTTCAGGATTTCGATTAAATAATTTGCTGAGACGCTGAGGAATGATCTCTGGAGGCGTAATTATTCTGCATGACAATGAAAAGCCGCATATTGCTCAACTGACAATGCAGACCCTGAGAAATTTAAATTTTGAGTTATGGGAACCTCCTCCATAAAGCCCAGATTTGCCACCATGTGACTATTACCTATTTAGGCCCATGAAAGAGGAATTACAAGAAAAACATTTCCACAATGATGATGCGATGTAAGATTTCTTGAAAGCAAAAGACAAAAACTTCTTTGCTAAAGAAATGCAGAAGTTAGTTGACAGATGGACAAAGTACATAGAAAAAAGTTGTTCAAAATTAAGGTAAACCTAACAGATTTCTTTAACTATCGTGAATATCTCATGGAGGGTCAGAGAGTCAACAAGGATCATTACCTAGACTTTATGAAAAGTTAACTTGAAAATATTCGTCATAAGCGGAAAGATTTCATGAATTTTTCACCATAATAATGACCATTAACACAATGCAAAATTTGTGCTACAGTTTTCAGTTAAAAGCAAAAAATAACGTTCAACAAGCTCCACACGGTCCTGATATGACACTGTGAATTCTTTTCTTTTTCAAAAATGTATTTACATTCGTGAATAACCATTTTCGTTCGATTGGAGACATGCAGAGAAATTCGCTTCAGGAACTCAAATATGGATGACTGGATTAACCGTTGTTGTCGCTTCAGATTGAGCCTATTTCGAAGGTGATAAAACAAAATATGGATGCTTATTAAAAAATCTCTGTTAATTGAAAAGTATTCGGAGATACCGGGATTCAAACCCGAGACCTTCACATGCGCATGGACTTCTCTGACCACTGAGATACATTTTTTGCTGTACTGTGAGATCAAACAAGTTTTGTTGATTTCGATTCACTTTTAAATATCCAAAAAGTGGATGATGCATACTTCAAGGTCGTACTAATAATAAATACACTTTACATCACCATTGACCATGTTGTAAAAAAGATTTTAAGGACCTCTGTTAATTTCTTGAACTGTTTTAGCACCATTTAACACGAAATTATTTTTCGGTCATAATGAATGCAAAGTTTTGGTACCTTCAAATAGTAGTGCAAAATGGTTTCAGGTACTTTCATTTTAACTTCAACGGAATCTTCAATTTCACGGTATGTTATATATCGATCTCTATCAATCATTTCACCATCAAAGAGTTGGGCTTACCAAAGGTTCGCAGAATACCAAAGTGCATGCAAATTTCTGTAGAGTGAATTTGCGTGCACTTTGGTATTCTGCGAACCTTTGGTAAGCGCAACTCTTTGATGGTGATTCATTCCTAAAACTTAAATTAAGTCGATCAAGACATTTTTATGTTGTAAAGCCATATTTAAAACCATATTAAATCAGCGAGCGATAATTTCCCTATTTTAACAAAATCAATAATTTAGATTTATTCAAGTGATTTATAGTGGTTCAATGTCTTATTTTATGATTATGTCAGATATAAAACGTGGAGATCACTTAAGGTATCTGATTTCTCAAACTTACTGCTACACTAGGTATTATTCATAGAATATTTAAACAATGTAATTGACCGGATATTTCTGGTTCTAATACCAGGTGCACCATGAGTAACTTCAGAGATCTCACAAATGTACAGATAATAAATAACATTTTTACTGTTGGACAAGAATATGATGGAACATAGAGATAAATTCATCATTATTTTGAAACCGGTTTATTGATTAGAGATCCGGTCGATATTATTAAATGAAAAAGATAAGTGAACATAACACAAAGGTTTTGTTTTAACCGACTGTCGAAGGAGATAATTATGTGAATTATTTCCCTTACCAGTGACAATTGAATTCCGGAAAATATCAATTGGATGGGGACAAATTTAGATTCCATTAAAATTAGAAATTTAATTTCGCTACCATTTTTATCTGACTCAATTTTAATCAAAAGAAACATTTTTGCTCATTTTTTTCCATGAGAATTATTTAAGAAAAATATTAATTAATTAATTAATTAAAATGTGATTTTATCTCAGAAAATATTGATTAAAAATCTATTTTTACATTGGTGATGCAATAAATAAAATATTATTCTGTCATTTTCAACCAATCAGAAAGAGGCGGATCAAAAATATCGGAAAACCGTTGATCAGATCAGAAAAAATAGAAAGCCGATAGCACATCTGTTGAACTTTCAGACATCGATTTTTTTAGAAAATATAGAGCGGGATTTTTTTTTAAATATTTACTCTCATCATTTATGAAATTGTTACACTAATAATAAAAGGTTTCAGAGAGAATATATGCCCATACGGACAGTTGTTTAAATCGTTACTTTAATTCAGTGAAACCCTCCAATTTTTTTTGTAATACCCCTCATCACTCTCAGTGCGCAAAAGTTGAATTAGTCAACTGGACTCGTCATCAACTCCTTTCTACACCAGAAAAACAGACCCTTGTCCTTTTGACATCTTCCATAAATTCCATCCATCACCATCCCAAATATATCAAGAGATGTCTGACAGTGATTTTTTCCTCATTTGTTTTCCAGAAGGAAAAAACTGTTCGAAAAATAATTGATAAAAACAGCCAATGTTGTTTTCATTGAATTAATTGAGGTCCACGAAAAGACCGTCGTCAGTCGTGTGGCTGACAAAATTCAAAGGTAAATAATACAGTCCATCAAAATTAGCACATTGTTTATTTTCACTGGGGAAATTGTTTATCGAACAACTGTCGAAGGCATTTCGCAATTCCTGTCCCCACTGCGATCGGTGATGATATATACATTTATTATACATTTCACTCATACATAGTTGGCTGGATCGTTTATTAATGCAGATCGCTTTTGGGTACATAGTTTATATAGATATAGTTTATATGGATATATAGTGGTATAATGATGTAGATAAATTGCAACGATAACACTGACCTGTCACAATATGAGAGTCGTAGATCACTAATTGATCCAGAGTTATTGGATGATCGATCAGCTGCAGACGACACTGCTGGTTCTTCTTGATTGGCTTTGCAAAGATCACCAGGTCGGTGAAAAGCAACACTTTCACTGGTATTGTCTGTGAAAATAAATTCAATTTATCTTTGTCAAAGCTTTCATTTTTCCAATTAAAAACATATTAGGATGAAATGTCTTGAAAAATTGCTTTTGGCCAAATGGCAGCTACAGACCCCATTGGCCGTTCCACCAGCGGTGGTACACAACGACATGTGTTTTAATTTAGATAATTATTGTTTTTATTAATAATTGCTGAAAACGATAATGAACTGATCGGTTTTTGTCACTGGCATGATCTTTGTGTTGGAAATTTCTCCCCCCCCATTTCTCTCCGTTATTTTTGTTGTCCCGGGGGTTTCGTTACAGAGATCAAATATGTTATACTAGTCGTGCCAGCCGAGTGGATCTGGTTTCCTTATGTAATGGAAATTTTTGCACCGACGTTCCTCAACATTGATAAAAAGTTCTATTTTAGTCAAAGTACTTTGTTTTATTGTCAATAATAAACCGTTGGAATTTCTTTTTTATTACTGGCAAATTTCTGGAAAATATCAAATAAATTTATAATAAACCATGCCATGCAAAGACTCCCGCTGCGTAGCTGGAGGATAACATAGCCTGGAAATCGTCAGAGAAATAATAAATTATAAAATGTTGCACATTGCAATTGCTGGATTGCAAACTGTAACCATAAATTTTTTTAATTAATATTTTAAATATATAAATAAATTTTCATAATGTTTATTTTATTTATTTAAATTTATTAATAATGAACGAGTCTTATTTCAAAAGATAAAATTTATTTTTCTGTTAATTCAAACAATTTTTTTTTATTTTTATTATTATTATTTTATTAATATTTTAATATTTTTCTAATAATAATAATAATATTATTATTATTTATTACAATATTATAATTATTATTAATTAATAATGTTATTTTTAAAAATAAATATTTGAGGCAATATTTAGAGTTTAATTAAAATTTTTAATTAAAGTTGGATATTAAATAAATATTATTTTTTAAAATATTTCATATAAAAAAACTTAAACATTTTTGTATTATCGAATAAATATATATTATCAACTCTTTATTTTCGATGATTTCAAACAACGGTGAAAAACTCTGCGATAACCCATCATTTAGAAGCAGTTATAAAGAGATAATATCATGACTCACCACAAAAAGAACTCGAGTTCGTTCTTTTTCGATTGGAATTTATTTATATTAAGTTTATTTATATTATTAGTTTACTTTGAATTATTAAATATAAATAAATAAATAATATAATCGGCTTGTGTAAAAAATGCATTGACTAAAGTAGACAGATTTTCTAGACATAAAAACAATTTTATAATTTAATTGAAAAAAATACTGATTTTTAATTTTAATATTATTATTTTTCTAATAATATATTATATTTTCAAATATATTTATTTATTACATTGTATTTATAATTTTTTATTTATATATTATTTTATTTTAAATCTATTTAGCCTCAATGGAATGAATTTAAGAAATCACCACTTTTATAATTTTTTTTTTATTTCTTTCACAAACATTTTATATTGGACTACGATTTCCCATCTCTCAATAAATTTTTTACTTGACTAATTAATAATAAAATAAATATTATGAACATTTCAGATTCTTAATTTGCAGGTTCATAAAAAAGTGAAGCTGGTGATTTTTTGCACTTTTATTTTTGGTACTTTATTGTCCGAAATCTTTCGCTGAATTGGGAATTAAATGCGGAAAAGTAAAGAAATAATTATTTTATCTTTTTTCGGCGTTTTTTATTAAACTGTGAGAAATTGTTTTAATTTGAAAATTACTCTTTTTTATTTGATTGAAATAGAATTTTCATTTTATCACATTAGTACGAAAATAATGTCGGTTTTATATATTCAAACTTGATAATATGTTTATTGATTACATGTTTGTTTAAACGCATTAATTTCAATACCATTTAAAATTGCAGATATTGTTTTACATTTCCACGGGTCTCACTTCACTATTATTATTTTTCATAAATTCCGATGTAAATTGTTTTCTTTCTAATTTCTTTCGTTAAATAATTTTTTCAAATTTCTATACAATTTTTGCTGGGCTCTTATAATCTATTTTTTATTATAAGTAGATCACTAGATTTTGAAATATTATGAAGTTTTTAAAAAATATTCAAGTTGAACTGAATCAGTTAACAATCAATATTTTGCCCTAAAGAAGGTCCCTTTTGAAATTCTCAAAAATTCTAAATTAGATATGAGCACTGTATTTCTTTATATATCCTCCAAGCCTTTTAGGTTTTCTATGAATTGCATGATGAATTCTTGCTTGTGAAACAGAAATCCGCACATTCTATTTGAAAGCTAGCTTACATTAATGTTGGATACCTTGTAATTATTCCTTTAGCGGTGTCTTTATTCATTTCACAATAGTTTTATTGGACATTTTTCAGGCCATAGAAGAACTACAATTGCATCCAATTCAGACATCATAATCCTAGCTTTATGAGATCTATGATTATCATGTTGTAACATCAAATTATTCTATTCAACAATTGGTAAGGAGTATGACAGGATACTTTTATTACCTTGAATAACAAAAAATGCGTTCAATTTTCAATCGTCTAACTCGAATACCGCTATCATGAAAATCTAGTCTAAATCCAGATTCGACGATCCATAAGATATTCCGTCACCTATCAACTAAATGTTGAAGACGACCCCCATGTAACCTATCCATTCTGTGATAATGTCCAAGAAAAAGTCTGATGGAAGGATAGCTCTATTTATATTCAAAGTCCAATACTATTCTTCTGTCAGCACGTAATGAGCCATTTAATTTCTTGTTCTTAATTCTTTTTTTTCTGAGTTTGGAAACTGACTTATAAACGACTTCCTCTTACACTTACAATCAAAGATGATTTTTGCTTAATATTGATTTTCAAATGACGATCAGATTCAATTTGTCTGTCGAAATTTTAATTCATTCCGATACCATTTAATTCTCACCATTTTCAAGGGCCCTAGTTTATATCCTCATTCTTTTAGCGACATCCAGTGGGCTGATACATACTTTCAGCAATCCACACAAAGGTCATTTCTGGAATTCTTTTAATTGAACCATATTTTTACTAATGTTTTTATAAAAAATGTTTCATTATTATAACACCAATCCCCAAATACCATTGCAAAAATTCTGAATTTGCTAAGTATGTTCTAATTCGTTTGTATATCTCCTGACAGGCATCCTTCAAATCACTGTCTTCTCCGTATCTTTATTTCAGTTTTTAGAAAATATCAAAAATTCATTTTGAAAAATTGAACAAGGAAATATTATTAATGAAAAGAAACTAATGATTACCTTTCTATGAAACTGTTTCAGCCTCAGGGTATCTTGATGCAGCAGACATCTTACTTCATTTTCATATTCCGTTTTCACCTGAAATATTTCAAAAATGATTGGTTGTTTATCGAGAACATCGGCTATTGTAATTTTTTATGCCATTTAAAATAATATTCTTTAATTAATTTTTTAACAAAAATGCAGTTAAAAAAAGAACCGACGCCCACGCAAAAATTAACTCACAAATGCAACCAATCACAATAAAGGATTTTATTGAGACAAAAAAATAATACTCAATCTCAGGTTTTTAAATAAATTTATTTCAGACTAGACTTAAAATGTTATTCCACAAGCCGAGAAGAAGTCTAATCGAAAAAACTTCAAATATAAATAAAATAATAAAATAAAATAAATTTAAGCTAAATTTTCACAAATGTGAATATTTTAATTATTGCAAATTCGATATGATGTCCTGGGATTATTGCTTACTTTGACGATTGACTATGACCTTACCGATCTTGGGATCCCCTGTTTAATGTGCAATCATTCGCATTTTCCTCATTGAAACAATCTTGGAAATCTTCAATTAACAAATGCTGGGAAATTTGTGAGAGATATTATTTGACAGTGACGAAATAATTTATATTATATTTATATTTTATTTCCATCACGGATTTCATTTCATGTGAATCCTTTAACTAATTTCGAGAAAATCGTGATCATGTACAGAGAGGATTTCTTCTTATTATAATTTGTAAAACATAACCAAGGAGATAAATTTATCAGGGTGTAACGTTGATTAGGAAAAATCCTGTAAGAAATTTCCGAGAAAAACATGTATAAAAATAAAATAAAAAATAAAAATCGAATTTTTTTTCAAAATTTTTTTTTATTTATTTATTATTAATAATAAAATTATTATTTTTATATAATAAAAGTTTTGCAATTTCGATTTTTTCGCTATTTTTTTATTATAGCCTTAAAACTGAAAATAAATTAATTTTATTCTAAATAGACATTAATCTAGGACAAGATAATAAAAAGAAAAATGGAAAAGGAGATTATGAAAATATGTTTTAAAGGCTTATTGACAAAAAACAGGAAACTAGTTTTGATGCCCAATTTATCTGAGTCAATAGAGAATCCATAATTCGTTTGAACTCCATTAAAACAAAGTTTTGCTATCTAAATAGTGTAGTGAAATCAACTATAAATTAAATAAATATTTTTCGAATGATAAAAAGAAAACCAAGTCCTAATATTGGGTTGAACAGAGATTTACCGAATGAAAATCCTAATGAAAATTAGAATATAATGAAATAAATCCATTAATTATTTTCGGTGTCCAGGATGGTTTACAAATTTTTCTGTTGGTGATATCAGTTTTAAAAATCGTACCTCTTCTGGTTGGTCATCATAATTGAAAATAACCTCGATTTAACAAACAGAAATTTTACCTTAAGGTTTGCTAAACTTGAATGGATTTAACATCAACAAGATGGATAAACTTAGTATTATAGTAGTAATAATATAATAATTTAGTAACTGAATCCTTACCCCATGCTTGGTAAATATTTCGTGCAGCCTCTGATGCATTTTTCTTTAACTTATATTCATAAAGTAAGCAAGTTCTAATTTGAGTCGTCGTCATTGTCTGTTAAACAGCGTTTTATATTAATATAAAAAGCCTAAAATAATAAAATAAAGTTTAAATTTAATAGAAGGTTACCTATCTTATTATTATTTATCAATAAATATAAATATGAGTCGATATCTTAAAATATTTTTGCTATAAAGTTAGTATATGAAAGCGACAATACTTTTCTCTCAATATTTTGGTTTGACATGCATTATCGGGAGACACATTTCCCCGTATTTCAGCTTGTATTTCTTTGCTTAAAGAAATAAAATAAATTATTACAGAAGACATAAAGTGCATTTCGTTTAATAATACACAACGGAAACCGTATTGAAAAACAAAATGAAAAAACCAAAAAAATAATGTTACGTATGTAGTAAGACTGATCGGAAACAACTCATCATGAATTTCTACCAAGCAACAAAACTTTAAATTCTGAACTCCATTGTGAAAATTGAAGAAAAACATTTGGTCAATAGAAACAAGGTAATTTTTCACTAGATAATGCAAGACCACACTGACTCTTCATGAACTGAACTACTTAGGGTGTTATCATCTTAAACATTCTCCAGAGAAGGCACCTTATTATGAGTTTGGATCTAATCAGAACTATTTTAATGGAAAATTATGAAAGTTTTAAAACTTGATTTTCTCAAATCCCAAGACTTCTACAAAAATGAGATTATGAAGTTACTAAAGAGATGACAAATGATTATTAAAAACAATTGCCAAAATCTTACTAATTAATGTTTGAATAAAAAAAGGTAAAAATTTTTTTCAGTGATACATTGTGCACCGACCAAATCAATTTAATATTATCTAATAACAAATGTGACATAAGCACAACATAAAGTTTTGTAGACTGATTTCTGGGGAGTACGAATATATTCAATTAAAACAAATATTTAAATTTACATTACGAAATTAAAAAGATTTATTTTGAAGATTTGTTTAAATTAAATATTTCATACAAAACTTAATCGAACTCTAAATAATCTGATATTACAGAAAAACGGAGTCAAATTTCAATTAAACTATTTTGAGAATGAGTTCTGTTGCTAAGCATTTAGGATTTTTAATTCTTTTTTAATAATAAAATATTTATCTAATTAATTAATTTCTGATAATTCAAAGTGACCAAAAGAAATGAAAACAATACAATACACAGCGTTCGATATTATTCAAGAGATTTTGTACAAGAAAAACAATGTTAATGGAAGAATCAAAATAAAATAAAAAGTGGTAGGCAACATTATGAAACTCCTGATTTGTCCTTCATTAGCCTCCACAACCGCTTTTACCCCAGACCATATCCTGTAACATGCTTCCTTTACCCTTTGCCCATTCAAACGTGACATATTTTTAACATCATCATGTACGACTTTATAGTATTGTGAGCTTTGTTCGGACCTGTGTTCAAGCTACACTATATAGATAATAAAAAGGCCACAAATCAGATGATCAATGCTTGGTTTTAATAAACTCATGTCTGAACGTTAATTGCCTTATGAGCTGAAGCAGTCCTGTTTATTCTCGCAGACAACCTTGTCGATCCAAGATATCATAACCATCCCTAGTTTGTTGATATATTTTTTTGCATTGATTGTTAGGCATTTTATAAAAAGTGAGAGCACATAACATCATCGTCACTAGATATGACAGCTAACACCATAAAGAATACTGGAAACTTAAAATGCCGATTAAATTTCCTATCTTGACTGAAGTATTTTTCATCTGAGAACTTTAAAAAACCCAGAGCTTCATGTTATTAAGTAAATCATGTGCCTTAGGTCTACGACTTGACTTGACTTCTCCGTTAAGATATGTCTTAGTCGGTTGACACAAGGTATTTTTTGCTAAACTAACTGTTGAATTGGCCATGTTCATTTCCGTTCATAATTTTGAAGCTATCGGTATTAATCTTCTCTTTTAAATCTGCTATGAAATTTTAATTCCTTTTTAAAGCATAAACTTTGATTTTGGATTTTTCTTTTAGTATTTAAATTATCTTTATCATCTTCTTGAACCTTTTAGGTTTGTGATAAACTTTTTATAATCAAAACAATAAATAATTGGTTTGTGTTTTCCCGGCGAGAAACAGCTGCTCTCTTCTGTCGTATTTTAAAGTAAATTCTAAAATTTAATTTCCCATATTATCGATAAATTAGCTTAGTTAAACAAATGACGATTAAATGGATTTTATAGAAATACAAAGCTTAATATCAATTTTAAAATATGTATTTCGAATACTCTTTAAGCAAATATATGACAGATAAAAATATTATATAAGAGTTTATTATTTAATAAATATGATACATAATAATGATAATATAATAATATCATTAATTATAATAATTATAATAATTCTAATATTGATATTTATCTTTATATAAATTTTAATAATTCAAAATTTGAGAGTAAAATAAGGGAATCTGAATATAATAATTTTGATAATTTTATATATTTTTAATTAGAATACTTAATTATAGTAATAATAATAATAATAATAATAATAATAATAATAATAATAATAATAATAATAATAATAATAATAATA